>JACXGK010002634.1:0-17336 GCA_016801125.1 Novumbra hubbsi | reverse complement strand
CTTACGTAAAAAAAGACACATACGTAGCACATTAAGAAAACAAAGTTCTATCTGTCTTACAAACTAAATTGAGGTGAGATGTATGCATATGCACAAATCTAAATAAACACCGGCGGGAACAGTTCATAGTGTTAACAGTTCAGTGCATCACACAGTCTTCTCTCGATGCAGGGGTTTCTACAGCGCCGTCTGGGTTCCCTCCTAACAGTGTGATTTGTGTTGTCAATCCTTGTGTTCCTCCACTAAGACGGGCACCTGCTCTATTGGTGACAAGGAGATTAGCCCCAAAGTGCCCACAGGTGGTTCTGATTGGCCAGTACTCACACGCCAGTCAAGGTGGCTCCTGTGTCTGTCATCATTCACAAGATTCATGAAAAATATATTTTTAATCTTGGATTTCTCTTTCATGGTTGCACTATGGTAATCTGCAATGCTTAAGAGAAATACAAGTTATGTTTTACAATGATATTCATGGCTGGTTTAAGCCAAGTCTGGGACAAAGGAATGATTGAGCATTGAGTTTAATCTGTGTCCGCGAAACCTGCCCTCAGTGTTTTTCGATCAGAGCGTTAAAGCTTAACTAGGTAAGGCTTTTAAACAATACTCCTATATCCAGAGTTTACTGAGACTGAGGTGGCCCTGTTTGTGAGCACCTGGACAAACATCCCCTGAGTGGGTGTTTGGATTTGAACAAATCCAAATTGTTGCTGCCACAGGGCAAAGTCATAGGAAGTGGGGAAGAAGTGAGTGATCCAGCCTGTTAGTGAGCTGTGGAATCTTACCCAGTCAGCCTTATGTAAGAGGCTGAGGAGTCACAGAGACGAGGCAGGGGGGCAGGCTGAACACTGAGGGAAGGGTAGGGTGATTATACACTGCTTGACAGGCAGAAAGAGCGAGGCCGACTAGAAGACCAAGGTAGACAGGTAACAGAGGGAAATAAAGAGTCTGATGAATGTATGTGTAGTTGACCAGGATGTCAGCTAATTTCCCAACCGAATCATTAATTCATCCAACTAAACAAACCACGCAAAAAAACGGTAAATGTTAAAACATGTATGCAATTCAAGTCAACAGCAATGCAATACCATCATATAAAGGGGGGAAATGATTGTCAGGTGGACCAAAACAGAAGCACATTCTTAGAAAACCATCAAAGAAACATGGTAGTGTCCAGCCTTCCATAGAGACTCTTGGTCTGGTTTGGTTCCAATTATATAGAGTGGACTTAAAACTTCAGAAGCCCTCAGATTAAACATAATTTATACCAATGATTCCCGGGGTTGCAAAGACATGTCCCCAAGCAATTCCATTGCCCAATGAATCGTCTACAATCCAATTCAATTCCAGACCAATAGCAATCTACACAGACACAGGTTATACCACCAAATTCAGGGCAAGACCTGACCAAAAGATGCTCATTGGGTTAACCGCATGGTTAGAGGTCGGCAGGCCTCTTGTCACGATAAGTGTGAATCGAAGTGCATGAGTCAACTGTCAGAAAACGCGTACACATTCAACCTACATGGGAGGTCTGGAAGGAAAAGGCCTCTGCTCTCAAAAATATATATATCAAGTCTCAACTAATGCTTGCCACGATCACCAGAACTACTGGAGCAATGTGCTCCGGACAGATGAGTCAAAGGTGGAGTTGTTTGGCTGCGATGCCAGACACCTTATTTGGTATAAACGAAACTCTGCCTCTACACAAGAATGGCTCAAAAAGAAGATATGTATTAAGCCCAAATCTCATCTCATCAAAAGGCTTTAGGGGATCAAACATGAAACAGTTGAAACAGTTGATACTGACTGTAAAGAACTCCTACTATGAGAGATTAACATTTACAAGGAACGACCAAAGAGGGCCACACCCGCTGTTGAAGCAAAGGGTTTAATTATTTTTGTAAAATTGCATTTGTGTTTTTAAATCATGCAGTCATTTTTTTGTGTTTTAATTTATTGTTTTTAATTGGATTACCTTTATCAATGAATGTGGTTGGAATTTTGCTAGAATCTTAGTTTCCAAAGGTGAACCAAAAAGAACATTTTCCAAAGTGTGTAGTTGCTTTTTCACATGACTGAAACATCCTATGTCTTTGTGTAAAATCACTTCAGAAATGTCCAGGGAAAGTCCAGGGAAAGAAGAATTGAAATTGAGTTGAATATACTTCTACATCTTTCTCAAAAACATAGATAGCTGATGCATTTGATCAGACGTTTTTTTGACTGAAATAAACTAATCTTTATAATGACTTTCACGTCACTCTAAATAATGTTTAACATTGCAGATCTGTTAACTCAAGTGAATAACTTAATCAATTCTATTCCAGACCACTAGCAAATTCATGTTGCTCTTATTAAAATAAAAGTTCATCATAATGCAGCAGTATCGGTATTGACCAGGACCACATTACACCTTTTTTTAATCATCCCTAGACTTAACGTCTGTACCAGGGGTGCTAATCTTTTAGCCACTAGAGCCTGCTGGTTTTCTGTTCTACCTCTTCATTAATTGCCACAACCAGGTGTCCTTTTCATAAAATCCTCCTTGATTAGACGTGGCAGTGATAACTTGGGATGGAACTGGCTTTGAGGTCCAGAGTTGAGTTTGAGGGTGCTATACAAATATATGTTGAACTAAATCTGTGTGGAGTTAGCTGTAATGTTCATCAGGCTATGGAATATAATTTGCTATCTAAACGATTATACTATCTAGTTTATTTATACGTGTGTAGCTGTATTATGGTGAAAGTATTGGTAAATGGAACGCTTCTGTTTTGATTCAGGTTTGTATTATTATTATGTTTTTTAGGATCTGTAGGATTTGAATGTGAACATTAATGTATGTATGTGGCTGTGCTGTAGGCCAACAAAAAACATTTCCTGCTGATTTCCTTGTTTGTAAAAACAATTTAATTCACTTTCATTAAAAAACGAATTACATACTTATTTTTGACAAAATGTACATAATGTAAATAATCTCAACATAATATAATTACAACACCGTTTAAGTAAGGAGACAGGCCAGATTTGTGAAACAGCCAGTGTGTCATTGCTATTTACATTTCCTTTGCTGGGATCTTTTCAATATTTATAAGTCATGTTACTCAGCGGATGACTTGATTCAGGTTTATTAGAGCGAGGAGTGTTTGTCCATGACTCAAGTAATTGGCTTCCTCTGAGGAGAGACGGCACCACGGCATCTGTTGTGGGGAATAAAGGAAATAGGGAGGAGGGGGTGTCTGTTTTTAGAAACGGTCCAGCTGGCATGGTTGACCCCCGGGGGGTAAGTCTCCGTCCTCCCCAGCACAGGTTTGGATGTGCCATAACAACCACCACGCTCCCAGTTATTCCTGGGAAGTTAACCTGATGCGAGCTGCTGTCACCGCCTCGTAATTAATGATAATGTTCAGCCTCCTTCATGCGTCACACCTCCGAACTCCTTAGGTGCCTGGAGGCAGAGTCTCTCTTTCAATGGTTCTGTAATCACCAGGTGAGCATTTACACACAACTCAGACATGCTTTTTTTAAGCTCTCTTTGATTTAGTCACATTTCAAATCTCTATTTAAACATGTGTGTCTATTTGCTCAAACCAATGAGTCTTTGAATAATTTGTATGGTCAGTTGTACAAGTGGTCCACAGAAGTATGGAGAGGTAAGGACAGTGGTAATATTGGGTTCAATTCTTGACAATGCAAGCTCCTTTAATAATATATCATTTACACCAGGGGACCTTTAGTGGGTGAACGTTAACTCCACGTGAAAAATCCAGGCTAACTTTTATCAAACTAATTGATCAAATTACAATAAGAAAAAAAAAATTATGCTACTGTCCAAGCCTAGCTCTCTGGAAATCCATTTTTCAGTTGGTTATAGAATTGGAAAATATTGTTTTCAGTTGGCTATAGAATTGGGAAAGACATTTTTCTTTTAACCTCGCATCCATTCTGACCTCCTAATTTGATTATTACAAAGTCTTAGACTTCTCTTAGAACGAAAAAAACAACTTCATTTTCCATTCTGATCTGAATTAGCCTACTTTAAAAAAGAAAATCACATCTGGTCATCACCAATAGATATGTCCGGTATATATCTTGCAAAGCAAGATTGTTAATCTTTTTAATCTTTTATCAATTGTATTCTTGATTTCAATATGGTATGCATGTAAATAATTTGATAAAATCCCAAGTATTGGTGTTTTCTTGAGAATTTATGTATTGAAAATATTATGATTTGCCTTAAATGCTGCTGAATCTACATATAATGACCTTCCTACTGTTTAGAGTGCATTATTCTTCATCAAGTAACATTTCATCAGTGTTAATGGACGTTGTGTGCAAATATAGGAATGTAAAGAGATAAAGATACTTAGAATACTCAAAATAATTTCTGAATATAGTGAACATAGTATCAACAATACAGAATGAAGTGGAAATAGGGGAACAGAGTTTACATTCAACTACATGACAAAATCTGCTATTATTGCCTTAAAAACATAGCTAGAATTAGAAGATTCATGTTCAGACAAATTCTAGAGAAAATTATAAAAAATGTAATGCTTTTGTCTCCAGTAGGTTGGACTACTGTAGTAGTCTGTTTTCAGGTCTCTCTAAAAAATACCTCAGAAAATGGCAGCTTATTCAGAACGCAGCTGTTCCAGTTCTAACATGAATTAAGAAACCTGAAGACATTACACCAATTCTTTCATCTTTGCACTGGCTTCCTGTATCTCATAGAATTGGTTTTACTACTTCCTGTATCTCATAGTATTGATTTTTACTACTAGAACTACTTGTCTAAAAATCACTGAATACTTCAGGGCCCAATTACATCTCAGACCTCTCTCAGTACGTCCCTTCTTGACCCCTCAGGTCATCAGGATCTGGTCTACTAACCATTCCGAGATTAAGAACAATCATAGACTTGTTCCAACATTTAGGCTAAAAACCTTTCTTTTTTTCAGCCTTTTAATATTTCTTTTGCCAGTTTAAATGTTTTATTTGTATGCTTAATACATTTGTATATTTGTATTTTTATATTTTCTAATGTAAAGCCCTTTAAAATGCCCTGTGTATGAAATCAAATAAAAGTATTGCCTTGTAAATATATTACTTATTGCTGTTTCTACTATTAGTCTTAAATTTACCAATTTACCAAGACTAAATGACCAATTTCTCTAAGTCTGGTTTACTTTTTGAACAGTCTTGCTATACATCCCTATGTATTTAGTGGTTTAGCCTATGGTGTTCCAGCCCATGACGAGATACCAGTAATTTATTCATAATTTACTCTGAGGATCCCTGCCAACGCATTTTGCTGGCTGTCATTATTAAGTGGGAACATAGCAACAAACTGAGAGAAAAGGTACAGAGATCTTTTGGTCAGATTATGAGAAAAGAGAGTTGCGAGGGTTGCAAACTATGCTGCCAACCAGTTCATCTCATCCACGTTGACTACCCCCTCTCATCGCAAAAGCTATGCAGATCTTTATAGACATACTTTCTTTTGAAGGGTTAAAACGACCCAAACTTGCCTTAACAATTAAAAGTTCAAAGACAAAATCTCAGTTATTTTGATTAGCTAGCTAACAAGCTACCTTTTTAATGCCTAAATACTTTCATTTTTAAATGCCACACATAGAGATCAATAATTTAATGAGAATCTCTATACAAGCTAAATAAACAACTATTCTTATGTTATTTTTATGAACATCCAAGTAAAAAACTATTAACGTTTATTATTTTAAATACTCTATTATGTGCCCGTTGTCTAAACATTAGCTTTTACAACAACTGTTTTACATTTCTTCTTTTTGAACAGTTTTTACTCAAGTACTGTATTGACAAAGAAATATTATTATTTAGACACATTGCTTTTTTTTATGTTGCTGTGGCAACCTTACAGGAAAATCCACAATCCTTACAGCAGATGACAAAAGCAGTCATCATCATTGTCATGCATTACAAATGTCTCAGGTGATGACAGCATATGGCATTGGGACACAGGCATATCACTGTGTATATAGTGCCACTTTTTGTCGTTGGAGGTTCAAAGAACGATTTGGTAGACTTGTTAACAAAGGTGTTCTTATTGTCTAATTACACTCACGACATTTATTCACAAAAGTATCAAAGGAGTCTTGAGACATATATATAAACTTGTGTAAATCCCCTGCTTAAGTGCAAGAGTTCAAAAGAGCCCCACTCATTTCCCCCTGTTAATAGGAGAAGGTAATAGGAGAAAGTTAATAGGAGAAAGTTAATAGGAGAAAGTTAATAGGAGAAAGTTAATAGGAGAAAGTTAATAGGAGAAAGTAAATAGGAGAAAGTTAATAGGAGAACATTTTAACATTTAATTAAAACAACACAAACACTTCAATGATTAAGGTCTACACACCCTTGCTGTTAAAAAAGATCAGAGAAAAGCATTATTTCAAATTTCTGTGGGAAATATATTTATATTGCAGCAGAAAAAAACCTGTATATATTGTTCGGCATCAGTGGTGCCTTCACAGATGTGCAAATCACCCAAGTCATGTGCAATAATGCACCCGGTTACCATCACAGATGCTGGCTTTTGACCTGTGCGCTGATGACCTGCAGAATAGTCCCTCTTCTCCACAGCCTGTAGGACGCGGTGTCCATGACTACCAAAAATAATTGTTCATTTCGATTCGTCAGACCACAGGACCGTTTTCCACTTCAGCCAAGTCCATTTTCAATGAGCTCTGGCCCAGAGAAGGAGGCAGCATTTCTCAATCTTGTTTATATCTGGTTTGTTCTGTGCATGGTAGCGTTTTAACTTACACTTTTGGATGCAGCTTCGTACGGTGTACGGTGTACTGAGCCCATGCAATCATTTCCACCATAGAATCGTGTCTGTTTTAATGCAGTGTTTCGCCTGAGGGCACAAAGATCACAATAATTTAATATTGGTTTTCTGAATCTTTTTGTGATATTATCTACTGTAGATGATGAGATTAGTTATTAAATGTACCACCTGGTTTAGTTTTTTAGCATTACACATCTTTTACAGTCTTTTGTGGCACCTTTTCTGAAACGTGTTGCTGACATCACATTCAAAGTGGACACTGTTCAAGAAACAATAAAATGTTTCAGTTTCAATTTGATATGTTGTCTAAGTAGGGTTTCAAGGATTTGCACATAATATAGGGTTTAAATGATACACAGCGTCCTAATTGTTTTAGGAATTAATATTTCTAACATTAAAATTAGTACATTAGGTAGTTGATCTATGGTGAAATTCCCCTTTACCCTTTAGGAAAGACTTTCACACTGGAGATGCAACAACTACCAAAGTTGTTCATTTGACAAGGAAAGTTACCAACACAACAGGAAAGCACATACAATGCTTGTTTTTTCAGTATGACTTCATGGGCTATTTTGTGTAGATTGATGTAAGAAATTAAGTATGGAACAACTGTTTGTCTTTAAGGAATGATCTTGCGGAGTAACGTATTTGTCATCTCTGAGGTGTGGCATCAAATATATCTGGCATTGAATCTAGTAAAGGAACACTTCACAATGGACACGTTTAATGTAGCATATGTAAAGTTGAGAATATGTGTGGGGGGGGGGCTACAAATACGAATAGTGTTATGATCAGTGGTGTAGTGAAACAAAAAAGGCGTGTTAAGTATGAATCCCTGCATTTATCTCACACTCAGTGTTGAGGGTGTGTGTGGGTGTGCAGGTGGAGTGTCTGTGTTGTATTGTTGCATGTGTAGAACATGTGTGCTAGAGCGTGTGTGTGTGTGTGGGTGGCTAGTAGGGAGGGGGTGGAGTGGATGGTTGACTCCACTGGAATGCAGCGCTGACTCAGTTTGTCTGTCAGCCATGGCCTTGCTCACTCTGTGGACTCATTTACACTCCGTGCCCTCCTTTTGCGGTTGTGGGGGATGGGGCGGCGCGGGGGGGGGGATGCCTGTTGCCTCATGTCGGATTTCCGGAAAGTCTCTTGGAATTTCAGGGAACAGAGATCCGGAAAGCTCTGGAATGCTAGGATGCTGCCATGTATGAGTTGTAGTCTGGCCTCAGCTCTCTGCTGTTACTCAACAAATCCCCCAGTTATATACAGTAGCAGTAAACCGGGTGTTTAACAAACCAATCCCCTGGTTATATACTGTGGCAGTATAGCAGGAGTTAACAAACCAATCCCCCGGTTATATACAGTAGCAGTAAACCGAGAGTTTAACAAACCAATCCCCTGGTTATATACTGTGGCAGTATACCAGAAGTTAACAAACCAATCCCCTGGTTATATACAGTAGCAGTAAACTGGGAGTTAACACACCAATCCCCTGTTTATATACAGAAGCAGTTAAAAACAAACCAATCCCCTGGTTATATACAGTACCAGTATACCAGGAGTTTAACAAACAAATCCCCTGGTTATATAAAGTAACAGTACACCAGGAGTTTTAACAAACCAATCCCCTGGTTATATACAGTAACAACATTCCAATAGTTAACAAAGCAAGTCCCTCACTAGATTGTCTCATAACATAGCAACAGTCCCAAAGACACTAGTGCTCGTAGAGGCTTCTGTATATCACCCACTTTGTTCAATCCAGGAGACAAAAACTCTGTCTTTTCTTAGTTCCAGGCCAGTCCCACCACCCACCACGGACAGACAGAGCCCTCAATGTGTCCCGCTATATGGGCAGTTAGCCACTGCTCCACCCCCTTAGCTGCTACTGGCCAGAATTGGGAAAACATTTTCAGGGATTACCTGGGCCTCCTTCTCCCTCACTGGAATGAAACAATCTAACAAGCTGTGACACAGTGGAGGCTAACTTTTGATTAACCTCTGGAGTGCTAGTGCACCTTTTTTTAATATGCCACTATGCCACTCATTTCTGCGTCCTAAAACATGGAAAGCCTTCCATATCAGTAAACGTGAGAATGAATGTCCCATCTCTACATTGCCATGACTTGGTAAAATTCTGGATTCATTGGTAAGCATTTTAAACAGATATCAGTCTGGTTTTAGACCTGGGAAGAGTACTATTACAGCAACTACATTACTGGTAAATGATATTGCCAAACACACATTGCTGGTGACCTGACTGTGCATTTTCTTGTAATAAAGCTGCTACAGATATGTATGTTTACAATGTCAAAACTTTATGTTACGCAAAAACAAATCTTGAATAACTTGAATAAAAATAGATTGAGAATCGGTTTATAATCAAATCAGTACCCTTTGCATCGTAATCGAATCAGTACCCTTTGCATCGTAATCGAATCAGTACCCTTTGCATCGTAATGGAATCGTGAGGCAGGTGAAGATTCACACCTCTAGTTCAAACCTTTCCCTACTTGTCTTTATCAACAAAGCATAAATGCCTGAATTTTTGGGGGATTTGGATAAGAAGAAACACATAATTAAACCTCATCATCTCTGCATACCTATTATATTGCGGATGCCGCTTTTATGTCGATGCATCAGATCAAGGTGATGTATAAGTGTATGCATGCTTTAGCATCGGTATCAAAACCTCTGGATTAAGTCAAACATGCAGCTTTGCTTTTCATGACTGATGCCAAGCTTCACATACATGTACATCCTTGTATTTCATACACTTTGTTTGGCTGAGACTTCTTCACTTCCAGAAGTGCTAGACATCGGTTGATGTTTGAATGGGCTACAGGTACCGCCTCATGCTACCATTAGTGAAAAGGACACTAGCAAAAGCAAAACTATAGAAGAATCAGTCAGGAAGGGTGAGGAGAGAGCCATTGTCTGTGGCAACCACCCACAAAACTATTCCCCTTTTGGGGTTGTCTTGCCGCTGCCCCTCCAGACACAATCGCTAATGCTTCCTAACTGTATAGATTTATCTTGCTAAAGTTTAATTTAGTGTTTTACTGTACTGATTACGTGTTCCCTTAATAGTTTTTTTTCATGTCCAAAATTGGCAGTGGCATGACTGCACGGCCAGTACCCTAATTGTTTTGAGCAGTGTAGTTTTGTTGTCCCCATTCCGAAAAAAGCAATTAATGGCTTAGCATTAAGATTAGAGTAAAAGTTGGGGTAATTTATATATATATATATATATATATTTTTTTTTTTTTACAGCTCTGGAAAAAATAATAGACCACTGAGAAAGCAATGGATTAAATTTGCACTGGTCTCCTAAATTGAACCCTTATGTTCCTCACTCAAAAGGAAAGAAAAGGGTGCAGTGGTCTCTTAATGTTTTCCAGAGCTGTATATATATAACATTAGGAAAAGGCTATTGTTAGCTGAGAGGTTAGGTTTAGGCTAAAAGTTACAACTGACGTTAGATTTACATTTAGGTTTATGGCTAAGATGATAAGATGAGATTATTTAGGGTTTTTAGTGTTGGGTTAAAAATTATTAAAATTGCTTGTGTGCTTGTTGGAGCTGTCATGCTGTGCTTCTTTACAATAGCAGAATGCAGTGTTTAGTATGTGCCACTTCTGTTCTGACAAACTCACAGGTTGACACATACATACTTACACACACACACACAAGCACATAACCGATCAATGCATAAACACAAACTGTATACACAAAGTACCCCTAGGGCAGAATGGCAGTTGATTGAATGTGACCTGTTGACCTTTGCCTGTAAACTTCCCCATTAAGCCTGGACAAACACACATACTAAGAGACCCCGTTGCACACAAACATACAGATGTTTAAGAGGGGTTTGACAAAATCCGGGATCAGTGGGTTTGTATTATCTTGTGCAGCGCTTGGTGAACCTTGCAGCAACACATTTTTCTCTTCTTTCATAAATCCTGACTTACCTGTTTGACGTTTCTTTTTTCTTTTTTGATGGTACATGCTCAGTTCAGTGAGTGGTTCAGTCTGCGTGATATGCTCCACCGTTGAGACAACTTTACCTGCAAAATAACAAACCACAACCCGGTGACAAATGCGTCCAAATAAATATGGTCTACATCCCCACATGCATAGACACACTGTAGTTACTTCTTTTAACGACATGCATGCATGCAAGCATACACACACACACATGCACACACACAGGCACATAAATGCACTTGCACTCTGAAGTAATTAGAGAAGTAGCCTGTTGCACGATGATTTAGAAAGAATGACGTTAAAGGCCTCCCATACAAGCGTGCAACAGGGTGTCCATGGAGTCACAACCTTCCACTGCTTCAAGTGACCTGGAAGTGCTTTGTCCTGCACCATTTATTATTATTATTCTTCTTCAGAGATCACAATGCCCACGATGTGTGCTACGTCTTCAGTTATATAAAGGGAGACTGAAATGTCGTGACAAACAAAAAGACCTTCTGAATTTTACGGACACCAAACCTGTAATATAAATCGTATACAGGGCAGGGGTAAACCCCACCCTCTTAGCAGGGAGAAAGGACACTGACACATCTAACAGATCTGGTTCAACCGGTCACAGATGACAAGCCTTTTGAATTGCCTCCAAGTCGATCACACTCCAGTGCTCACCTTCCTCGACTGTGAAATCGCACTTATGAAACATTATTTGCATATTTGGCACAAGTCAAAGACAGTACCTTTTACCTTTTAGATATATGGGCTATTAGTACAGGTATATGATGACAACTATCTAGTATGGGTTATACATTAAATTGATAGTACTGGCATAACATTAACAAGTATTAAATACACAATCTATGTCTCCTGGCAATCAGATTTTCAGTACTCATACAGCATTTATACAACCCTGCAGTGTCCCAACTTTCCAGAAAAGTTGGGACACTGCGTAAAATGAAAATAAAAAGATTGTCCAAATCATTTAAACCGAATTTTCAATTGAAACTAGTTTAAAGACAACATAGCCAATCAAACTAAGTAGGTGTGAGATGTACTAACAGGTTTTATTTCTGAGCATTACACATCTTTCCGGTCTTTTGTTGCCCCTGTCCCAGCTTTTTTAAAACGTGTTTTGGATCAAATTCATAATGTATTTTTTAGAAGAAAAAAAAAGAAATTCTCCATTTAAACATGATATGTTTTCTTGGTACTTTGTTCAATTCAATACAGGGATAAATTATTTGCACATTATTGCATTCAGATTTTATCTGCATTTTAAGCCGGGTATAACTTTTATGGAAATGGGATTGTATTACGTCTACAGTTAATACTAAACTAAAAAGCACCTTTGTTTATTCTTACTGACGTAACATTCATATGAGTCAGGACAGTCTTGAGAGTCTCCTCGTGCGTGAGGCTGGTTACTGCCTGCCTGAATCATATCTCTATGGTTTAGTCCAGAGGGGCAGATATTTACTTGTGCCAGACAGACAGCCTGGTGCCAAGGAGCAATTAACCAATCAGGGGGCAGCCATATATCCATTCTGACTATAATGGAGGTGGGTCATTCTTCTTCAGTGCATTATTGTTTAGTTAGTATAATGCTAAACACTTGTAGAAGTTTTAAATTTGATAAATCCTCTCTGCATTTAAACCTAAGCAAGTGGAAATGTCAGACTAGGACAGATAGACTAACACCATGAAACATGGAAAAATCTATTAAACTGAGCATGTAATTAATTCATCTTTGTGAATTTGATGTAATTGCTGGAAGCACCTTTACTTTGAAGGGAAAGTATTACAAATGAAATCAGGGATACCCAATGTCTCAGGACAACACACAGTCATTTTGCTGGTAGCCCATATTTTGTCAGGGCATTGCACTAGTTAAATGCTCTTAATTGGTAAATCATTTGCCTCACAGGGGACTAATGGAGCTCAAGTCTTTTTAATATAGTTGTATAGGCTTCCCCAGGGTGATGTGATCTCACTAACCTCTTCCTGGTGGCCTTTGAGATCTTCCTTCCACCATGGTGCGTTTTGCCGTCACATGTTTGGGAAACACCAAACGGCCTATTTATCAGAGTCCCGTCCAAATGTTTTTCTATAGATCCCTTCTTTGATTGGTTAATTTGGTATCCAGTTATTAATCCACCTGATTCTACTTACCTACTTGATTTAACCAATGCTGCTAGGGGTTTCATTATTTCCCCTCATGCGATAATTCTCTTTTCTTTTTTTCTTTTTCTACTACATGCATGATTTTATCTAAACCACCACATGGAATTGTTATCTATAAACCTGCCATGTCAGAGAAAATGAGAGCTTCTGATTAAATAATAGATTTCATGGTGAACAGTAAAATATAGATCTGTACAAGGGGTTCACTTTTAGAAATATTCGGAAAGTTATGTATACCGCTGTCAATGAATATCTGCTGGCGGTTTCTGACCAGTGATGCCGTCCCGTTCCCTGAGGGTATTTCAGCTGTCCCTGCTGCTAGTGGGTTTCAAAAACACATGTTTCCATCATAAGAGAAGTAACGTGCACATAATACTACTGAAAAAAAGGTATTTATTATTTTTTATTTTTTCATTAAACACAAACATACTGTGTATATAACAGGCTTTGAGTTCCTCTGAAATAATTGGAATTTGTTTGAGATCTTCCCCTAAGGTGATCCAATTAGTGAAATATCATAATCAAGGCCGTTCTAATTATAGTTGTAATCCAAACTCATTTAAAATGCAACTTGGACACTATGAAAACCAAAGCAGTGCGTTTATTTTCAGGTCTTTTTTGCGGAACACAGGTTATCCGCATTATAACTGGTGGGAAGGAAAGCCAAGACAAACCTGTCTCCAAACCCTTCCTGTGGATGCTAGTGGAGACAAACCACACTTGGCTTAGATAAGACTGTATGTTATTGATGTCAAATTCCAAGCTCTTCTCCCCAATTCCAACAGCTCCTTTAACAGCTATCTCTTTTTCCTTTCCCTCAATCAGAACAGGAAGCAGCCTTCCTATAGGCCACAGTGGGAACCAGAGCTCCACCTCCCTGGATGTTTCCCTCCCTGGATGTTTCCCTCCCTGGATGTTTCCCTCCCTGGATGTTTCCCTCCCTGGATGTTTCCCTCCCTGGGGTTGCTTCAATTGGTGAAAGTATTTTAAGAGTCGTGTGGTGCAAGGTAGTTTGTGGCAGCATGGCGGTACATTGTTAACGCACTCTGAGTTGAAAACAGGTCCTTAAGCTAGTGTAGTCATGTTTTCCTAGTCCAGCAATTGTCCTGTCACCCAGGGCAACCACTTAACATGGTTTCCCAACAGAGGGAACGTCAGCGGGGACAGACAGGGGCAGGACAGGATCCTCATAGACGTGCTGACCAGCACCTACCACTACACACACAGCTCATTAAACGGGGCCACTCCCTCCATGCCGTCGCGGCCCTTTGTGTTCCGATACTCCTCCTGTGACTTCAGGCTCCGTAGAAAAACGTCTCCTCCTCCGTTGTAGCGTTTTACGGTAATATTGGCAAGTGATGAATCGAGCCCAGTGCGCAGCAGTTATTAGCAAAGAGGGAGGTGCATTTATTTCCTGGTGATTCACAGGGAACAGAAAAAGGAACATGAAGGGGGAAAGAGGACGGAGAAGGGAGGTTGGGAAGAACAAGGAGAACAGCCTCCTACACGTACCACACACGTCTGACTCAGATGTGGGCTTCCTGGCACCCAGGGCAGGGGATAACTGGCCGGCCCATGTCCCTCTCTGAAACGGGCCGTAAGGTCTCTAGAAAACTCACAGCAAGGTCAGCATGGAGAGGGCAGGTCATTGTCCTCGTAACCCCGCTTGACTGTGAGAAACACTGTGTCGGAAACACATAGTAACCATGGACGTGGGGATTCTTGTGATGCTAAGATACCAGCCACCAATAATGACTGTCCTCTGTTCCCCACTACCTTCAGGGTATGTTTACGCTGCGCTTGTAGATGGATTTAGGACTTGTTTTGGTTGGTTGGGATTATGTTGTACTGGGAATGCAGTAGTGGCATCTGGCACATTGTGTGCTAGTTTTAGGTTTCCTCTGTTTCTACAGTTTGTTATAGGTATAACACACAACATGACCTGCCTAATGCTGGCCGTCGCTGTTTAGGTGTCATACTGGTTGAAAGAGCAGCCTGGTAAATCGGGCAATGTATCAACACCTAAAGAAGATTCACACTTCAATAAAACAATTGGATCTTGAGTACACTGCTTTAACATGCTTTAACACAGACAACAGTGTCCCTGGAGGGTAACATTCACGTAGTCCACATAGGCCTGTCCCTGAGTGTACCTGCTGCCCTAGGAAAAGGTAACGGGGATCCAAATGAATAAACCAACACATGTACAGTACCCGTGAAAGGTTTTGGTCGCACCTACTCAAGCAAGGGTATTTCTTTATTTGTTCCACATTTTAGAATAATAGCGAACTATGAAATGACACTTACTGAATCATGTAGTAACCAAAGTCATTAGGTTAAATTGTTTTAGTTTTAATAATTTGACTAGCACCGTACATGCTTATTTTTTCGAGTTGTATTCAAAAATGTTCTCTGTGTCCGAACCAAGAATAATTACACCAAACTTCGAGGTTTATTTCTGCTTCCGCTGTCTAGCTGTGTATCTCTGGCTTTATCCCCAATGTGTTCCCAGTCTATCAACGCCTTAGGACATTTTCGTGTTTACCAGAGTCAGCTATACGTGTAGATATGTAGGTGGACTTGATGTGTTATAAAAGATTAGGCACAACTAATTGTCATTAAAACTGTGTCCAAATGGCCACTTTATATTCTTAAATGATGAAACTTTCATGATCACTAAGCTTGATGCACAGTTACAAATTGTGTACTGTATATCACACAACTGTGATGTTTGCAGGACCCTTGACATTGAAAGGCTTTTACTCAAATAAATAATGGAATGGGTGAACACTTTAAAACCCTCCTCCGCCTCTTTTGTCTTTGTGGGCTGTGTTGGCCAGTCAATGAGCCAACTATGACAAAGCGAAGCGAAATAATGCTTGGGCACATCCTGTATTTACAGAGCTCACAATTCTGGTGAACATGGAGAAAACCGCAACAATTATTGTACAAACAAATTCCACCCACGCACTTGGTTTGTTTGGAACTCGACTTAGTCTACTAATTACTCTGGTCTTCTGTGATTTCTTCAGATCTCAATGCATTTTGTGTGGTGGAAGGCAGTTGAAGTGGGTTTAGGATTTCGTTCACATACAAGCCCACATTGTTTGTTTGATGTGTTGCCCCAGTGACAGAGTCTAACCTTAGTAGTTGACCTAAATAAAAGAAGCAGGAGAAAAGTAGTAGTTTGCATTAACTTTTATATTTACATTCCACCACCATAACAACCAAAATACAGTAGGTTTAAAAACAAGATGACTGGTCTTATGGTATTTCCCTAGTGAGCATTATTTTCTGTGTATTACTTTTCCACATTAATTGATCCTTTCAGCGGTCATCCATTGCCGGGTCAGTACCATGGCTTTGCTAACGCCACATCTCCAGGTGGCGTACAGCTGGACTGGATTCACAGCACCAAAAAATAGGAGCGGCAGTTATATTGGACCGTTGGATAGAAATTGCTGTATTTTTGTTGATGAAGGATTTGGTCATGTTTACATGGTTACTGTTAATACATGGACATATTTGCACCTAAGTTAGCAGAATGTTTGTTTCATACAGACATTGTGGTAAATGGGAAATCTGAGAGGTACATTTACTACCATTCAGTGATGTAGCCAAACATGTGTCAAGAATAAGGTGTGTTACATGTTTATGTTAACTTTTGTAGTTAGTTATGCTATGCAAACAATGGAGATATAATGTTGTTGTCCCTGTGTTTTGCTCTTTGAGTTTTACTCTGAATAGTGGGAGTCAATATATATATATATATATATAAAGAGAGAGAGGGGATAGATATTACAATTAAAGTAAACTTAAGGGCTTAAACAAAGAATGCATATTACACAGTTTGGTTTCAATTTGTGTTGCGGGGAAACAGCCTGTCCAAACTAAGCCGGAGCAGGTATGTTTTAAGAAAAGGAATGTATCAGCTTTGTTCACGGGTTTCCCCATGCTTTCATACTTTAAACCAGGCTGCATAGAGTTGACAGCATGGTCAAACTGGCTGCTTGTGGGCTCCATGTGGATGGGGTCTAACATTAGCTCGGCCACTTTCAGCAGTTTCCCTTTGCTGTCTTGGGTAAAGCCTTCTTAATAGATTTGATCAGAGCTGCTCGTATGTAATTAGTAACCTGACACTGCAAGCAGGAAGACAGGGTGTCTGTGTGGGATAGAGGCTGTCTCTAGTGACAGGAAGACAGGGTGTCTGTGTGGGATAGAGGCTGTCTCTAGTGACAGGAAGACAGGGTGTCTGTGTGGGATAGAGGCTGTCTCTAGTGACAGGAAGACAGGGTGTCTGTGTGGGATAGAGGCTGTCTCTAGTGACAGGAAGACAGGGTGTCTG
>JACXGK010002633.1:32738-43486 GCA_016801125.1 Novumbra hubbsi | reverse complement strand
CCACTGTCTCCAATAGTGCGCAGCTTGTAGAATCTCACAGATAGAACTCACACTGTCTCCTATAGAGCGCATCTTGTAGAATCTCACAGATAGAACTCACACTGTCTCCTATAGAGCGCAGCTTGTAGAATCTCACAGATAGAACTCACACTGTCTCCTATAGAGCGCAGCTTGTAGAAGGGTTGAATGTAGAACCAGGAGCCTTCGTTCCCGGCTGTGTCCAGCATCACTCTCATGGCGTTCTTCTCCAGCAGCGCAGGCAAACGCTTGTTTACGGTAAGGTACTTGTTACTCTTCAGATGGAGGAGCTGGGGGGAGTAAAGCATCCATATGGAATTACACAGTTTCTTATGATGTAATAAAATATCATAAAATACAATAAATATGCTTCATGGATGACATTACTTTAAGTTGTGGATGTAAGCCAACCACTGGCCTTCCAGACAATGATTATCTATGTGGCTTCTGCACAGCCTTGGAAAATAGCTGTGTTGTAGTATGTACCCTTGTCTTGTAGCAGCTAGTTAGTGGTCTACGGATGTTTCTTGATGGTCTGGGTGGCCCGCCGTGAAACGAACCAGATTAATATACAAACCTGAATGACATTCCCATACTGAATCACTGTTCCAAGCAACTTTTTATTTTCCGAATCATTTTGCTTCTTTTCCAAATCCGCTGCATGCTGCACGAGAAGAAGAGGGAGGGGGAGGACCGATATGAATGCCAGACCCAACATTGCCTCTGCTTTAGACAAGTGTCCACAAACAATCATGCATATGGACGACAGTAACAGGGACAGAAATGTATTTTACAAAATGCAGATTTAGCAGTTTATGGCAAACACGTGCATGCAAGTTTCAACTGGAAGACAAGAACCTCTGGCCTCACATCACCATGGTTACACACTAGAGATCCAAATCTATATCTTCATGACACATGTGGTCAGAAACCAGATGGCTTTAAATAGTATTGTGTCAGAACCAAGAGGGAGAGAATAGGAAGACACACAGAAATGGGTGATAGAACAGAAGGGTGAGACAGAAAGATGGGTGATAGAACAGAAGGGTGAGACAAAGAGATGGGTGATAGAACAGAAGGGGTGAGACAGAAAGATGGGTGATAGAACAGAAGGGTGAGACACAGAGCGGGAGAGATCAAAAGACAAAGAGGTCAAGAAAAGAACGTGGGACTAGAGTAGTGAAACTAAACTATGCTTTAGAAATGTCTATAAAAGGATTTTAATAATTTCTCCACCTCAGCAAATACTTAATCCCCAAAAGAACACCTTCAAACTGGCATGAGGACAGAAAACCTAACCTCGGTAAACTCTTCAAATAATGGTGGCGATGCCCAGATTGCTACCATACAAGTCATACAAGTCTGTTGTGAATAGAAACCGATCTAGTTCTCTTTGTTGAGAAATGGGTTATTGCGGTCAAAGAGAAATATAAGGGGATTACCTAATGAAACTGTACCGCACGTTAGAAGCAGAGCTAAGATCATTTGGGGTTTAGTTATCCCGAACTAAGGGCTCATCTGTTGCACTGTGAATTAACTCCTATCTCATCAGTGGTTTATAAGATTTGGGGTAATTATACACAATAAATAATTGAAAACAGTGATGTTACGATACATTTTATAGGGGTACGGTTAGATGACTACTCACATGGAGTTTATTAAGCAGGACTGTGTCCGTGGTGCTGTTTCCACCAGGCTTTGCAGCCTTCCAGAACTGTTTCTGTGCAGAGTACCGGTTCATGGGACACAACCTGAACAGACAGTCTGGACGGAGAGCCAGGGAGAATCACAATGAATTACAGATTCAGAGGTGAAGGACGGCGTTGAAGACTGAAGTGGTGTGGGGTTCAAGGTACTCAAAGAGGCCTGTGGTGAGATTGCAAACCACATCCTGAACTGGGTCATGAGGGTCGCACAAGGGGCAGTGCAAATAGCACCGTTTGGTGGGGAGACAGAATATCAGGTAGAGCTGCCTGGCTCCATGACAGGGTTTTGGTAGAAAGACACAAACAAGCACACACACTTAGTCATGGGTTCATGGACACAGAGATTAAAACGAGTCCCTAACAAAAACAAAAATGTAAACCTAATGGAAGATCGACCCTGAGCATGATTTTCTACTCCATGGCAGGGTTTATTGTGTGTCTGCAAAACCAGCCCTTATTGTATTACAGTCAGGGGTACAATCATGTGGGCCATAATTGTCCTTAAAATTGTAAATTGTAAATAGGATTCCTGCACAGTAACAGACTATACAAAATAAAGTGTAACACTAAACACGTGGACCAAACTTAAACCAAAAGATTATTGAAACACAAATACATTTGACAAACAGAATTAAATAGTCAAACCCAACCTATGAAAACCAACCCTAACAGATTTCTACAACAAGCCAACCACAAGTGTCCAGTACTAGAACTGAACATTTAACAAGTGTGCAGTTCTAGATCTGAACATTTGACCAGTGTACAGTTCTAGATCTGAACATTTGACCAGTGAACACTTCTAGATCTGAACATTTGATTAGTATACAGTTCTGTATCTGAATATTTGACCAATGTACAGTTCTAGATCTGAACATTTGACCAATGTACAATTCTAGATCTGAATATTTGATTGGTATGCAGTTCTGGATCTGAAAATTTGACCAATGTACAGTTCTAGATCTGAACATTTGACCAGTGTACAATTCTAGATCTGAACATTTGACCAGTGTACAGTTCTAGATCTGAACATTTGACCAATGTACAATTCTAGATCTGAATATTTGATTGGTATGCAGTTCTGGATCTGAAGATTTGACCAATGTACAGTTCTAGATCTGAACATTTGACCAATGTACAGTTCTAGATCTGAACATTTGACTAATGTACAGTTCTAGATCTGAACATTTGACCAGAAAACAGTTCTTTTTATGCTTGATTTAGGTACATAACAGGTTTCCTCCTGCTTGGCTGAGAACTTGAAGGCATGAATTATACTTTTCCATACTCTTCATCATGATCTACAGCATCTGCAATTGCATTATCATTGTAGCAGCACTCTAGCTGCACGTTCACCACACGTACAAAACCGCAGTTTTCCCAAAGTCCAGCTTCAAGGCATCTCAGCTAAATAAAGCATGTGGGAGAGGGACAGCTACTATTTCAGGACAAACAGCAGATCTGGGCCCATTCTGACACCGGTTTGCTGGTCAAATAACAGTGACTTTAAAAATAAATAGAATTATGCAAGTTATTATCTTCTTTGAAATTACTACTGCGTGTGTGTGAGGGTATGTGTGAGGGTGTGCGCACAAGCTGGCTCCAAGATGTTTTGCATCAGGTTAATATCTAGATAAGGAAGTCCCATGAGCTCAAATCAGACGTGATGTGATGAGAGACATGTCACTGGGGAAACAGGGAAACAGGAATAGGGAAATCAGCATGTAAACAGTGAGTGTGTGTGTGTGTGTGTGTGTGTGCGCATATAAATGTGTATGTGTGTGTGAGTTACCATTTCCAGTGTAAAGTATAAGGTCAGAACAGTTGGTTCTGTAGTGCAGATGTGTCACAATTGTCAGTCAGGGCACAACACCACACAACAGGTCAGTCACAGTGCACAACACCACACAACAGGTCAGTCACAGTGCACAACACCACACAACAGGTCAGTCACAGTGCACAACACCACACAACAGGTCAGTCACAGGGCACAACACCACACAACAGGTCAGTCACAGTACACAACACCACACCACACAACAGGTCAGTCACAGTGCACAACACCACACAACAGGTCAGTCACAGTACACAACACCACACAACAGGTCAGTCACAGTACACAACACCACACAACAGGTCAGTCACAGTACACAACACCACACAACAGGTAAGTCCTCATAGACTGTTTATCCATTCAACTACGAATCCACAAAAGGAAACAGACAAAGAAAAACAGCTCCATAGATTTGTATGAGGTCTCAGTAAACCCAAGCAACCAGAGCGCCTGTTTGCTTTCAACTAACTGTTCACGCTGTGATGCTGCCCTCTCCACTGGCTACACTGAGAAGGACAAAACACACAACAATTTTCAATCATCACGGTTAAAGAGACATCATGGAAAGCCCTTTAAAATGCCTGGCATACTGACAGTATAAGGCTATCTAGACTCAGCGCCATATTCAATGTGCTTCAGAGTATCCACTAGTGTTCAAAAGTATGGGGTCACTTAGAAATGTCCACATCTTACGTATCTTATGGTAAATCAGCCTCCACAACAGCCACTCCATTGTAAACAGAATACCAGCTGACTGCTACTTCCACAAATAGTCCTTGCATAGTTTGGAGCTGTACTTTGGGTCATTGTCCTGTTGTAGGAGGAATTTAGCTCCAATCAAGCGCAATACACAGGATATGGCGTGGCATTGCAACACGGAGTGATAACTTTCAGTCTTTAAGATCCTTTTAACCCGGTACAAATCTTCCACTTCACTGCCACAAAAGCACCCCCAGAGCGTCACATTGCCTCCACCATGCTTCACAGATAGAATTAAGCACTCCTCCACCATGCTTTACAGATAGAATTAAGCACTCCTCCACCATGCTTTACAGATAGAATTAAGCACTCCTCCAGCATCTTTTCAGTTGGTCTGAGTCCCACAAATGTTCCTCTTTGTGATACAAAACTTTGTTCTACTCTTTGTCCAGTTCTTTTGCACATCTTGTGCTTTTCTTTTCAATGGCCAGTCTGGGATTTCTTCTTTGCAACTCTGCCTTGAAGGCTTGTATCCCAGAGTCCCTCACTGTTGATGTTGACACTGGTGTTTTGCGGGTACTATTTAAAGAAGCTGCCAGTTAAGGACCTGTGAGGCATCTGTTTCTCAAACTAGACACTCCAAAGTATTTGTCCTCTTGCTCAGTTGTGCACCGGGGCCTCATACTCTCCTTTCCATTCGGGTCAGTGAAGGTTTGTCTGTCTGTTCTGTGAAGGGAGCACTACACATCGTTGTACAAAATTATCAATTTCTCAAATGGACCAGCCTCCATTTCTCAGAACAAGAAAAGACGTTTCAGAAGAAAGTTATTCGTCTCTGGCCATTTTGAGCCTGCAATCAAACCCACAATTGCTGATGCTCGAGATAAGTTTTATTGCTACTCAGCACAACAGTTAATACGTTGATTTATTAAGTGAATAGTTCATATGGAGACTTCCTAAGTGTTGCAGAGTGCCCACTCTTCATGCCCTGGTCTCCCTCCATCCATTCACCCCCTTCTCTCTCTCCCTCCATCCATCACTTCCCATTTTACTCCCTCCATCCATCCATTACCCTCGCTCCCTTCACCCTCCCTCTCTCGCTCTCCCTCCCTCCATCCATCCATCCATCACCCCATTTCTCTCTCACCCACCATCCCTACTTTCTCTCTCCCTTCATCAATCCCTCAAGGGAGAAGGAGAAAACTGAAGAATCCGTTCATCCTCCCCCGTTTCTCTCTCTCTCTTCAGTCTAGGCAGCAACCTGACCAAATAAGGCAAACCAGAGCAGGGGATTGGGGAGAGAGAGAGAGAGAGAGAGAGAGAAAGCGGTAAGAGATACTGAGTGAGGCAGAAAGAGAGATTGGGGAGAGATTAAGAGATTCACACACACAGAGAGTTTGAGAGAAAAGACGGAGGGATATTGAAAGACGAGCAGAGGTTGGGTTGATGATCCCTCTCAATAATCTCTCCCTCGGTCTCTCCAAGATCTCCTTAAGCTAAGAATTGCTTCTTTGACCATTTATCCCGGAACATTTAAAACTGGGTGAGACAAACTAATAACAGGAAGAGATGATGTTCCTTTTCTAGCTATGTGGCTGATAAAACACACACGAAACAGAATCAGATCAAACTAGCAGTCGAAATGGAGGCAGAGGAATGCAGGACACTACAGAAGAGCAGCGACAGACGGTGGAATAAAGCTCACCATCAACACAAGTAGCCAATATTAACACAGTCTTGTTGGTGGACGTGTGATACAAGTACCTAAGTAAGATTTTCCCTTGTTCATATGAGTTCACCTCCACTCATTGTGCTGTGGGGGGAAATGTGAGTATTCTGTGGATGCTCCCACTCAGAATTGGGTTAGGGTTAGGGTTGGACTACGGGAAACGGGGTGGAGAGAACGCTTAAAGGCCAACCCAGGGGAAGTTAATGATAGGGTAGTGATTTAAAACCTTGTTTGACACTGCTAGTCTTAGCTGAAGATCTGGTATTTTACCATATAATACCGTCTATGGACCACAGAATAGGACTATGACCCAGAGACTGTCAACTCATGAGCTCACCGTCACGGAATCCTAACATCCACCAAAGTGGACCTAGTAAGACCACAAGGCCCTGCTGCCAACCAACACCCCCTCAGCAGAACACAATCATCCAGAGAAATGCCACCAGAGCAGACTACCCCATTAAGCAACCTAGTATTTCCCACAGATGCCTTCCCTCCCTTGGCCATTTAGAAAGGCCCACAAACCAACATTCAGAGCTGCAACAACAAAGCATTCTAAGGGAACTGAGGTAAAAACATAGACTTAATCTGTCGTGTTGATTGGATTGACAGGTATCTCACCAGGGTAATCGATGTGGCAACCTCATGGCATGAGACAGATGTAACCTTAAACCAAATTTGGTGAGAGCGCAAGCTTCTGAAGCGAAGAAAGCATTTATCCATCACAAACACAACCTTAAAGGCTTTCAAGGTATTCAAGGTGATCCAACGTAAGGTGTACATCAAACGTCAGCTTCCATTAACTCATGAATGACATCAACCAGCAATCTATGAGTTAAACAGCGTTTGCTTTAAAGCGCTGCTCCTCCCTTGTAGAAGCAGAAAGAGCCCAACCAGCCCCCCCAAACACACACGTGCTCATGCACTGCCCTCAGATCTCAACATCAAACAGCACAGCTGAATTAACAGGAGCTTACACACACACACACACACACACACAAGCACACACAGAGAGATAGGGAGAGAGACAAACAGCTATCAAAGACCTGCCACGATGGGAGGTCTGTAGTCTGGCCTCTGGCGGCAGCACAAGCACAGAGGAACCAGGGATAAGGAGGCCTCACTGGCCTGCAGAGACTCAATAGCCAGGGCTGTGTAGAACACCGAAGAAGGAAACACAGGAGGCCTCTCTGGCCTGCAGAGACTCAATAGCCAGGGCTGTGTAGAACACCGAAGAAGGAAACACAGGAGGCCTCCCTGGCCTGCAGAGACTCAATAGCCAGGGCTGTGTAGAACACCGAAGAAGGAAACACAGGAGGCCTCTCTGGCCTGCAGAGACTCAATAGCCAGGGCTGTGTAGAACACCGAAGGAGAAAACACAGGAGGCCTCACTGGCCTGCAGAGACTCAATAGCCAGGGCTGTGTAGAACACCGAAAGAGGAAACACAGGAAGACTGTGTCTCTACTGTGTCTTAGTCACAACGGTTATCAGAGGTATGGTTCTGTCCAATTCCACAATTCATAGAGGAAGACCCCCTCAGCTTTAGTGTCTTAAAACAAAGCCTGCGTCTCCATACTTTAAAATTGCTTCCTTCCCTTTCCATTCCACTCCTTTACTTTACTGACCAATAAGACGAGCATGCTGACAACACACACACACAGGCCTCACCCAATAGCCAGGTACTGATAATAGAGCTGCTCAACGACGCATCAACAAATAACAACCTATCTCAGGCACAATCAGACCCAGTACAGCAGGACAGATCTGTGTAACGACTTCCACATGCTCTCCGTTTGGGTTTATCACCAACGAGACACAGAAACAGAAGGTTCTCATCGTGATCAGAACCTCCAGTTGGATAAAAAAAAGACTTGAATAAAATTAATTTCCTAGGAAACAGATTCTGTCCAGACTCCTTAAATGAGTGGCTAGAAAATTCTGAGCAGGTACAGAGAAACAACACAGAACATTCACGGGGGTCCTGATATAAACCTGTTATTGAACTGGATGAGATGGTGAGAAAAATTGGTCACAGGGTTGTCATTCAATGGGAGGCAGTATAGCCAGCATCTCATTGGGCGTAAAGATATGTCTGTCAGCACAACAACTCCACACCATATTTGTCCATGAACACACGACCCTGGAATGACAAAGGGATTAGGTTCGCTGCATTTGCAGATCGGAAAATGTGTTGTAACATGGACACCTCAAGCCCTGGTGGCCCACAGAGTTCATGGTTGGTTATGAGTGTTTACGTGAGGCTTTACGGAGCTGCAGCAACGTAGCCCACAGAGTTCATGCTTGGTTATAATTGTTTACGTGAGCCTTTACTTAGCTGCAGCAACGGAACAGTGTGGCACTGGGGTGTATATCCTCTCCTAGCGTATATGATTGTTTAGATGCATTGTCTTTCTATGGGTGTGTTTGTGTCCCTGGGTTGTGTGTGCGTCCCTGGGTTGTGTGTGTGCGTCCCTGGGTTGTGTGTGCGTCCCTGGGTTGTGTGTGTGCGTCCCAGGGTTGTGTGTGTGTGTCCCTGGGTTGTGTGTGCGTCCCTGGGTTGTGTGAGTGCGTCCCTGGGTTGTGTGCACATGAGTCTGTTGATTGTCTTTCTGAGTGCTTTTGTGTGCTTGTTCGTGTGTCTGCCTGCATTACCTACATGAGCGTGCACGCTTGCGCATGTGTGCGTACACTCGAGTGAGGGTGTGTGTGTGAGGGTGAAGTGGAGGACGTGTGCTTACATTGGGAGGAAATGGTATGCATACCTCAGCAGTGAGGCCTGGTGACTGGGGTTAGTCTGGCCCCCTGCCAGCAGACCGAATGAAGGAGGACTCTTCACAGAGTCTCATCCCTCCCAACACAGTGTCCCCCGTCTGACGACAAACTCCCCAAAATGGACGGCATGCAGAGGACCGTACTCTGGACAGAAGTTAGTCTTAGGCACAGACCTGGAATCGGCTTCCTACTCATAAACATCGGGAATGAGAAATATGAATCCGATCTAGGATCCCAGTGGACACACACACCATCCCCCAAAGGAAGTCTTAAACAGGCACACCAGCCTCCGACCCCTGACCTCACGGCCCGAACGCTCAGTCTCTGTGGAGAGCATGTGGTGGACAGCCTCATGGTTGGGCCATATTCATCAGATTATTTAAATAATGTAACTACAACTAGATTTTAAAGTTTGGGAATCTTTTTATAGCCCGACCTCGGCTGATGCTTTTCCAGAAGAAAGACACAAGGTTTTATTATTTGCATTCGCTACTTGAGAATGTCACAATACAAAATGTATGAATGTTCCACGGTGGGTGAGTACCTATGCAATCCATGTATACTCAATTAGAGTACATAGTATATGCACATATGGTGCAATCACTGTCGATACAATATCCTACTGCTATTGTATATCATATTTAAACACTAAAACGAAATACATGCTACGTTGCGTCAAAACACAGGTTACAACAGTTACATTTTCTAATAACTCAGTGTACTCCTTCACTCACCCTCAAGAATCAGAAAGCAAATCTGCAAGAGCGAGTGAGGACTTCACAGCTAAGGAGAAAAACCAACTGCGCTAGTCTATGAACCAAACCTTCAAATACTGACAGACCAACCACCTTCACAGCCCCAGCAGGGACATGGCAACATCAATCAAGCATGCAATGTCCAATTTTCTACCACCTGTTAATTGATAAAAATGGAAGCCTGGTTTGTTCAATTCATAAAGTGCCTCAACTGTCCCACCATGTTCACTGTCCCTCCCATTTCACTGGTGAATCAGAAGTTTTCACGCTTTCGAATGAGAACCTACGCTTGGTTCGTAAAACCAGGGTTTCATGACCAACCTCAGGCTGACCCTGAACGCAGCTGTTGCAAAACGCGTTTCCTGTTTTCTCCATATGTCTGTGGCTCTAACTTTGACAAGTTGGAAATTACAATCAATGTTCCCCCCCATGCCTGAAATGTAAGACTCTCTTTTGTCTTTCTAGACAGAAGTCATACGCAGTTATAGCCTGATGTATCAAGTAAATCCATATATATATATACAGAAGAAGAATCTGCATTCAAGGAAATCCTACAGAAGCAGTTGTTTCAAACGCTAGGGAACCTTAAAAGACATCCTACAGAAACAGCAAATTTTATTTAGAGCTAATATATATCACTTGAACTGATGTCAAATGACAGCAAAAAATTAATATACATGACTTGGAAAGTGATTGTTCATGTGCAACGCCTCCTCGCCATGTTGATTGGGTGTTCGCACGAACCACTCACATTTGTTCCCCTTTCAGTAGATGTTTCAGTAAGTAAAAGCGGTAAGTGCACTAAGACACTTACACAGCGGTCACACACACTAGCATTTGAGGCAATCATTTTTTTTCTCAAGCCATGTCATACACCAGACTCAGATTCACAATATCCCTGAATTACATCTGTGGAAAACCCCGAAGCACACCAAATAGACTGGGACACAATTGATATCATTATAAGTTATGATTAAGAAACATTTACTCTAAACACACTTGAGTTGCTGAGCCTACATGATGGTTTTGCCACGTCCTCTTACCTCTAAATTTTTTTGGGGGGTTGTTGAGGTCCCCTGCATCGGGCTGTACCACACAGCGGTCATCTACCAGCCTGTGGAGAGATAATGACAGGTTGTGGCAGAGTCGCACAGTAGGGATCCCCTTCGCATGGTAATCCCAATAAATAAACAGTCATGTGACACAGTTGGCTCAGGGGGGGGGGGGGGGGGGGGGG
>JACXGK010002633.1:0-32638 GCA_016801125.1 Novumbra hubbsi | reverse complement strand
TTTCTTTTACGTTATGCATGTATCCAGTGCTTGACATTTGGAACGGTTCGGAATGGTGTACCGGTACTTCTAATTTTGGACAAACAGCGTTCCTGTCCCTTTTTAAGGCAAATACGCCTTCTGGGAAGTCTGGACAGGGTAACATTAATGGAACAAGCTTTATTAACACATACAGTCAAGTGAATAAATTAGAACACCCCATGAAATATTTTGTTATTTTTGATATTCTTTCAAAAAATATCTACAGATAAAGGTGATGTAATTGAACCAAAAACAAAGCAATTTTACCATGATAACATTTATTTAACAAAAGATTTACAAAGATGCAATTTCTTACTGTAACTCCCATTTTCATATAATCTATACCAGTGGTATTCAAATCTGGACCTCAACTTCACTGAACTTGATGTTTTTGTCATAGGCTTAATCTTTGTCTGTGAATCCGGCCCAATGCGTACCCAGTATTTCTTAGTTATTGTTAGCTATAGACAGCTGAAATATACTTTCAAAAGTATTCAGACTCCTGAGTAATTCTCTCATATTGCTGAATTATAAATGCTACTGTACACTGACAATGTGTTCAGTAAAAAAAATGGTGACATTGGTTTTAAATTGGGAAACATTTGTAAGGAAAATAACTGTATGTTTGGATATTGTGTTTTCATAATCTACATAATATGTAATGTCTGTGTAATGGTTTTTGGTCTTAATTTTCCTTTATCTGGAATTCACCAGATTCAAAGCCTAACTAATGATCCTGCAACAGCAAGACTTTTACCCAGAAAACGTGACCGGCAGAAACGTTTAAAATAGCCTATGGTGAGGTAATGTGTTCTGGGCTAAAGCTTTATATTTTATTTTTTTCTGTGTTAAACTGAAACAATTTTAATTCAGTAACATTAACATCGGTCAGGGCATGGGGTCTGAATACTTTTGCAAAGGACTGTATCTCTTTACTCAGATCTTTTACTTCAGCAGGAGGTTTCTTGTGTTGTCTGGGCTCCTCCACTACCCACACAGTCAGAATACTGAGGACGGGTTGGCCAGTGCAAGTGGGTGGAATACCCAGAATTCCTGCCGGCACCAAACTTAGCTTTTTACTGGATCAAAATAACGACTGACTGGGCCCTGGCCAGGTTCTATCCCAGAGATATTCGCGTGTGCACACAAACAGTCAGTTGTACAACACATGAATCAGTCTGTCTGCCGCTGAGATCCCCTTGGACACAACACACAAGCACCCGGTCTACCACCACCCTTTGCTGAGTAGTGCTGTGCTAATGTGTGGTGCCTTTGTAGGATGGAAGCAATGGTCAACTGTCAAATGCTTACCGAGTGGCCCTGTTTCTAGTGACGAACTATTAAATACAGTCAGAATGTGTTATTCTGAGGTAACACATTCTAAACTGGGACTTATCCACTTCAGATTGATAAGCATACTACCATTGATAAGCCTGTAACATACTACCACTCATAAGCCCACTCATAACCCCGTAACATAATACCACTCATAAACCTGTGACATAATACCACTCATAACCCTGTAACATACTACCACTGATGAGCCAGTAACACACTACCACTGATCAGCCCGTAACATACTACCACTGATCAGCCCGTGACCTACTACCACTGATCAGCCTGTAACACACTACCACTGATCAGCCTGTAACATACTACCACTGATCAGCCCGTGACCTACTACCACTGATCAGCCTGTAACACACTACCACTGATCAGCCTGTAACATACTACCACTGATAAGCATGTAACATACTACCCCTGATTAGCCAGTAACATACTACCACTGATAAGCCTGTAACACACTACCACTGATAAGCCTGTAACATACTACCACTGATTAGCCAGTAACATACTACCACGGATCAGCCCGTAACATACTACCACTGATAAGCCCATAACATACTACCACTGATAAGCCCGTAACATACTACCAGTGGTCATTTTATTAAAACGGGTAAGTGTAATAAAATGTTCACCTAAAATCAATGAATAATTGTGATAAATAATCGAGATCTCAATATCGATCAAAATAATTGTGAATAACATTTTGACTAACAACCCCGACGAAGTGTTAAACAATTCTAAATTCATTGATATTTTAAGATTCTTAGTAGCCAACATGTTGGCAAATAAAAAGGTACTTTTCTGAACCAAAAACAAATATATTATGAACAAGCATACCCCAGGACCATACCTCTTCTTCAAAGGGCTTAGTTCCCCACCTCTGGTCTTTGGGAAAAGTGGGAACATCTTTAATCAAACTCCTCCAAACACCTCTGCATCAGTGGCCACATCCTGCAGACGGGCCACTAAGCATCATTGTGGGGACCCCTCCACTCAGACACACAAAGCCTGCACCGCTTAACGCTACTATAACACAACTCAAGAGGTTAACGGAACTGACATACAAGCCAAACCATCTCTTTTGTCATACAGCAACAGCATTCCGCTCTCAAACACATGTTTCACAGTCAGTAGTACTCCTACTACACCCAATGCACCACAGCCACCGTAATGCAGCCACCGTACACAGCCATTTTAACGCAGCCACCGTAACGTAGCCATAATAACGCAGCTACCATACGCGGTCATCGTAACGCAGCCGCCGTACAGAGCCACCGTAACGCAGCCACCGTAACGCAGCCACCGTAACGCAGGCACCATACGCAGGCACTGTAACGCAGGCACTGTAACGCAGGCACTGTAACGCAACCACCGATGCCCAATAGCTTTTTGTGTAGACTCAGCTATTCTTTTATTACACAGAAATGTGGTTGATTTGCATCAATTTTAACTAACCTCATGCCGTGTCCATGTTAGACAGTTATTTGGGATATAAGTGAAATGCTCACCCTAGAGTGCTGATGAAGCCATTGGTGGAGCCCTCAGCATACAGGGAACAGATGTCCCCGATGTGCAGAAAACTAGACATCTTATCGGACATGTCCAACGGATCCACACCTAGAGAGGACAGGGAAACTACCGTTTAAAAAAAAAACATGTTAACAACATTTATTCATTTTGTAATTAAGCAGACAATCACATCCAGAGTAACTTACAGTGTATTCATGTTAAGATAAATAAGATTAAAACTAGCTGGAAGAACCAAACAACCCAGAAGAGTGCATTTTACTCAGTAAGAAAAAATAAAATCAAGCATTAGCACACGTAAAACCCCACACGCTAGCAACAACACATGTTAAAAATAATTTCAATAATGTAATGACTAACCTACAATACTAAATGCAATGTTTCTTCAGTTTGCTACTGTAGGGATGTCATTTTGTCATAATAAACAAGCTTTAAATGTTTTGGTTCTGCACATAGTCAGTGAAGTATCGAGACAGCTCAGGTGTGCTGTACACTCCAGTTCTGCTACAAAGTTAAAAACGTACAATGTAGCCATCAGTGCATGAATACACTAAAACATGATGAAAGGTTTTTGTGGTAGATGATCGGTTGGTAGACTAAGCCGATTAAACCAATGCCTAATGGGACAAGACTTTCTCAGTACTTTCTTATTGGCTAATCAAGGCCAGGTTTGATGGATGATTCCACCATACCTTCTGCGCATTTGGGTGAAAGTGTCTGTGTACAAGATTACTGTAAGTCATACAGCCAGAAAAAAAACTTCTGTCTTTAGTTTTGTGAGGCCATATCCCTGGTTCCTGATAGGCTCTGTAAAATTAGCAATTTGAAAATGACCCATCAACACTACTTACAGAGAATGCAATCTTGTCTAGAGTTAGGCTAAATCATCTTGTCAATTGCCCATAAAAATATGTGTTTAACTAATGTTTTTGACATCATTTCCGAGGACAAAATAAACTCAGCTTTGTCCGAATGGGACGGCTCTCATATGTGTATTGCCTGCCAAAGTGGCTCGCAAGATTGACAGATTTAACCACCGAAAGCTAAAAACGTTCCAAAAATGTTGACACTATGTAAAATGCTAATAATTTAAACCCTATATTCAATAGAGAATAGTACTTAGACAACATATAAAATGTAGAAACTAAGAAATATTATTGTATCTTGGAAAATACTTGCCCACTTTGAATTTGATGCCAGAAACACGTTTCAAAAAAAGTTGTGTAATGCCAAATACAAAATCTGATGGAGTGTCACACACCTTATTAGGACAATTGGCAACAGGTCAGTAACATGATTGGGTATTAAAAGTTCATTCCAGAGACGATGGACCCGTCAGAAGTAAGGATGGGAAGGGCTTCACAACTCCATGCAAGACTACACGGGAAAATAGTACCACATGAATAACATATCATAAGAAAACATTTTGTTCGGTGACCTCATCATCTACGGTACATAATATCATAAAAGTTTTATGGAATCTGGAGTAATATCTGTACGCAAGGGACACGATCTTCGCCCTCAGACGGCAGTGCATTAAAAACAGACATGATTCTGTGGTGGACATCAATGCATGGGCTCAGGAACACTTACAGGTATGTTACAGCATCCAAAAAGTGAAAACTCTACCGCGGAAAAAAGAAACCATACATAAATTACATACAGAAACGCCAGTGCCTTCTCAGGGCCCAAGCTCATTTTAGATGGCCTGAGGTGAAGTGTAAACCTGTCCTGTGGTCTGACTAATCAAAATGTACGATTATTTTCTAAATTAATGGACGCGGTGTCCTCCAGGCTAAAGGCGAGAGGGACCGTCAGGCTTGTTTACTTCAGAAGGACTGTGCCAAACCACATTCTGCACGTAGCACAACAGCATGGCTCTGTGTTTGGCACATTGCGAAATGACAAATACCTTAAAGGAGGCCTAGAACTGTTGAGCTCGGCAATCCTATAAAAAGCAACAATGGGACAGCATTCCACTTTCGAAACGACAGAAATGGATCTACTCAGTTCCCAAACGCTTACTGAGTGTGGCCAAAAGAAGAAATTATGCAACCTAATGGTAAAGATGCCCCTGTCCCAACAATATGAACATGTGCTGCTGGCATGAAAAAAAGACATTTCTCTGTTTGCACATTTGCACAACATCACATTCTGTTTTTATTTGCATTTTACACAGTGTCCGAACATTTCGGAAAATATAGTTACAAATGTGTGTATTGTACAAATGTATCTAAAAAGGAACAATCTCATGGATGAAAATTACCATTGGAAAAAGAAGATGACAGATCTCAATGAAATACAAAAACATAGAACATCATTCATGGATTTCCCTAAGTTACAGTATTCCATTTCCCTATGTTACAGTATTCCATTTCCCTACGTTACAGTATTCCATTTCCCTATGTTACAGTATTCCATTTCCCTATGTTACAGTATTCCATTTCCCTACGTTACAGTATTCCATTTCCCTACGTTACAGTATTCCAAAGCCTGGCAAATGCCAGTGGTTTCCCAGTACCAGTGAGGCACAAGGGAAACAGAGGGAACCCAGAATTTGCATGGGGCCAGGCGCTATCTGATGCTTGAGCCTGGTTTAACTGTGTGGGTGGGTGAGGGGTAAACAGTTAATGATTATGAGAGGCAGAGGGAAATAGAAAAGCCATCCACCTGTGTTTAGTCAACTTTTTTCTGTGTGGAGGGAGTTATAGACCAGTCAGTTTAACTGGTTCAAAGTGTCGCTGTGTTTTATTGCAACCATCACACGTTGGGTTAGAATCAGGGTAGGATTCAATCCCACTTTAAATGTGTCAATTCGGGGGACTGAAGGTAAAAAGGCCAATTACTTCCAACTGGACTGAATTGTAAATAGATTGGCCTCAAATGCTTGTCAGTGGATAGAATACACAAAAAGGCATTTTGTGTGAGTCTCTTGGGATGACACAGGTCCAGAACAAGGTTACTGAAGCGTAGGAACGAAAGTGTCCTGACTGCTGATTGGCTGAGGACAGTGGTATATGAGACCACATACCATGAGACCACACGCCATGAGTATCAAAACACATTTAAATAGCAATAAAGCATCTCAGGGGTCTATGGAATATTGCAAATTCCACCATACATTGTGCCCAAGAACCGCTCACAGCCATGATGTATTAGTCATGTCATGCTTTATTGCTTAAATATACCAAAGCATCAAAATACAACAGCACATACGTAGCTGATCGGTGTGCCGCTGGCTTTGGTCTAACGAGACCAAACAGCATGACAGACACCCTCCATTACATTTCGTCAGGTCCCTAATGCAAGACACAGGCTACTTAACCATAGCCTATTCACCAACGTGATGCCCAAGTTGATGGGTAAACAAAATCACATTAATTGGTATGTTTATTTCTGTCAGCTTTCTTCTCTTCTGTGTAATGACCTAAACAGCAGGCCTACCTCAACTTTATTGAGCTTCAGCGCATCCCTGATACGAGAAAGATACATTTGGACACTTTGCAATTATCACATTTCATTACAAACTTGGAAAGGAGTGATTCGAAGTTGAGGGGGGAAAAGTTACGCCTACTGAAAACCATGACCGCCCGTAAAAGAAAACACTTAGACTACGTTGGTACGCTCTTCCCTAACCAGTAGCAATAGCTACAAGCATTTAATAGGCGGGGGTCTCCCCCAAACTCTACAGAGTTGTACTCAACTTTACCTTCGCTTTGGTAAGTACTGGGGAGCGATGCGCACAGCGTGCTCAAGGGGATAGCATGGCAGGGTGATGCTGCGTCCACCTAATCCACAGCCCGGAGATCCATTGGGTGATCCTACAATCCGATTTTTTGACAGCTCAAACCAATCACTCTACGACTGACCGCTCGTTTGCGAGCCCTACATCAGCGCTCGTCCTCGCTCCGAGCGCTACACTCGACCAAGAAAAGCATTCACCAGCAATGATCTCTGGGAGATGATGTTTCTTGAGTGTTTCCTTTCCACAAATAATAAAATCGAAACCCTATATACTACTACAACTCCCACGGTGTGGTGAGTTGTGCGCAATATTTAAAGATATTTTATGTCTCGTTTCAAATCCAGAAGCTCAACATCGCGAGATTTCCGCGAACACTGGTTGGTTGCAGTTTTTTTCAGAGAGATGTCTGTGTTGTCCAGTCTTTGCAAAATGTTCTCCTCACACATTTCGACAGCATTTTTGGGTTTAGTGCTCCTAATGTTGAATATGTGTGAATCATTAATCTTAAACGTTTTGTATCTTTTCCTTTTTTTGTATATATGGCTACAGTACCAGTCAATCAGTTACTTTTTGCTGAATAATAGTGAAGTTATCAACACTATGAAATATGATGAATGGAATCATGTAATTACTTAAAAAGTGCAAAGCAGATCAAAATAAATTTCATGTTGTGGATTCCTCAAAGTTGCCACCCTTCGCCTCCACAACCACTTTGCACACTCTTTGCAATCTCTCAACCAGCTTGTCATTATGTCTGCACTGTAATAATGCATATTAAGACAAGCTCAAATAAGGAAAATAAAATTATTTTAAGACATGGAGGTAGTTCAATCGGGAAAATGTCAAAGAAAGACCCAGAGTCACTCGGTCTGCTACAGAGGATGATTTACTAGACTCAGGAATTGGCAACCTCAGATTGCAGCTCCAATACATGCTTCACAGAGTTCAACATCACTTGTTCAGAGGACACTGTATGAATTATGGTTCCAGCCGCCGTGTCGTTGTGAGATGCAGAATAGGTGAATGGATGATCTCTGTATGTGTGGTTTCCACTGCAAAGCTGGTGCTAATGTCAAGGATTTATTTTGAATTCAAGGCTCGTTCAACCAACTTGTTGCCCACAGCATTCGGCATTCCCACAGCGATATGCCATAAGATCTGTTCTAGTTTTAACTTAAAAAAGGTCAAACAAAAATATACTCGGTGAACTATTAAATGAAAGCTTTTGCAATAAATGAATAATAGGAAGGATAATTGTTATGATTATTTTAAAATCAATTTTATCAACAATTGTAACAATTCCACCAGGAATTGGTGGCGGAATATATTATCAATTAAAGCTGCAAGCAGCTATGGAGGGGCAAAGCAAAACCTAGAGATTGACAAGAGAGTCAGTTGCGATTTACCCGATTGTGTGAAAAGTGTGGCTGTAGACATTGATACAACATTGTAATTCACTTGACAAAAGTTTAGATGTATCTGAGACACTTCTTGATGTCTTTTTCATTTGGTTTCAACAAAGCTTGACAATACACTAAACAGATATTTATACTAATACATGACATACTATACATTGAAAACCTGCTGGTGTGTTTTCTAAAGAGTAAAAAAAGGAAGAATATACAGTATATACATGGAGTATGCAGCATATACAGGTAATATACAGTATGTACAGGGTAATATAGAGTATATACATGGAGTATGCAGCATATACAGGTAATATACAGTATATACATGGAGTATGCAGCATATACAGGTAATATACAGTATGTACAGAGTAATGTACAGTATATACATATAGTATGCAGCATATACAGGTAATATACTGTATGTACAGGGTAATATACAGTAAATACAGGTAGTATACAGAATATACATGAAGTATGCAGCATATACAGGTAATATACCGTATGTACAGTGTAATATACAGTATATACATGGAGTATGCAGCATATACAGGTAATATACAGTATATACATGGAGTATGCAGCACATAAAGGTAATATACAGTATGTAGAAATGTGTGTGTTTGAGAGTGAAATAATAGTTGCTTGCTGCAAGTCAAGTAGGCTTGATGAAGTTGAATCCATAAACTCCTGTGCAATTGTATCTTTTTTGACTGAATGGCAGAGGTATCTTCCATGACACAAGCAGGCTATTATAAACTATCAATCTCTTACAGAAATCATCCATAGTCTACATATTTTGAATTCCATCTTGACTGACACACATTACTAAACCCAAACGGGAGAGACACTGTTGCCCCGATGTAATTGCATGATCTGGTTGGCTTCCTGTAAGCCTGAGTTCGCATATTGTATATTAATATGGACTGTATTTTTTTAAACCACTTTTTATTATCAAAGTCTTTTGAGGGTGTCAACAAAGTACAAAGGATTATTTGGTCTGCTTAAACTGTCATGAAAGATAAAATGGACTATGTGTTTACTACATTCAGTGTTGCAAGATTAGTATTACATCAAAGTGAGGTGACATTGCATTTTAATGTACTCTAGGCAATAAGGTCTTGGGGCAGGTTTTTGCGTTTGAGAGTTGAATTACACAAAGTAGCCAATGGTAGTGTGTCTGCTGCCTTCAGGAGAAATGCTGACACAGCAGTGCAGTATTACGCAGAAAGAGGTTTGATATAATTGTACTCCATGTTTTGCCTAATTGCGCGAATAGAATAAAATGCGTAATATAGGTGTACGGTTAGTCTATGGATTGACAGATGAGTCTTTATTAATGTGTGTGTTTTCTGTGGATTTGAAAATTGCATCTGGGGGTCTCACACAATAATACACTCCCCAGGTGTGTGTGTGTTTGTGCACATGTGGGTTTGTGAGACTCTTGTGAACTTCACCCACTTGGGTAACAAGTTTGTGTGTGTGTGTGTGTGTGTGACTCTGGTGACTAATGTCAGTGTGTAGAACAGTCAAAGGTCAACTTCACCCACTTTTTTCCACAGGATAGAGGGCACTATTCCTGGGTAACATATGGATGTGTGTTTTTGTGTTGGTGTGTATGTGTGGGTGTGTATGTGTGTGAGTGTGTGTGTGTGTGGGACTCTGGTGTTGGAGGTCACAGTGTAGCCCAGTCAATGGACCCCGTGAGTGGTCAACTTCGATTGGCTGTTACAGACAAAGTATTTTAAATATCACAATTTCTTCTGATAACTTCTTTGAGGCTTGGTCTGAAGATAATTTTTTTAAATTGTGGAGGAAAAAAATAAAACATTGTGGCCAGTGAGACTTTTAAAAGCTTTTTCACAAAATCCAAAATTTCTAAACAACCAAAGTGAAAACAGTCAATAGCAAAGTTGTTTAACATCTTGGCCATGCATCCGTTGATACCAGTTGCACGTTTCAGCAAAAATCTGAGCAAAAGTTCTAAGTGTCTAAACATTGCAATGTTTGACGATTTACTGTAGCGCCCTCCAATGGCCCAGAAAGCTGAAACTTTTGCGGTTTGTTAGAGGCCTATAGGTCAATATACCTCCCAAGTGTGTTTGGGATCTGACATTCATAAAGACTTTAAATCACAATTTTAATGTCATTGGCTTGTGGTGGTCACATGGTTTTTACTACCAACTCCATATAAATTGCAGTACAACTACACCATGCCCTCTTGGCACACAACAAGTTTGGTTAAAATCTGTGTTTGTGTTCATGAATTATGAGCTAAAATACTGTTTCTCAACATCAGCGCCCCCTTATGGCCGGTCGTGACAAAAACTTTGTAGGCCGCATCTGGTACTCCTACCAACCATGGACACAAAGATTGGTGAACATTGGACAAATGGTTGCTGAGATACGCCCTCACATACTGTTTTTTGCAATGGCCGACACATTTGATTGGCTGTTATTGATAAACTGCTTTGATAATCAAAAAACCTTCTAATAACTTTTGTGCGGCTTGATCTAAAGATCAACTGTGCCAACAAGTTGGACGATTAAACAAAATTAGTGACCTGTGAAACGTTTTAAAGCTTTTTCACAAAATCCTAGATGGCGGAAAAACTGTATAACCGGACAAAATGAACGGCGTTGCACTCAGCTTGATCCCATGAATCCAGGGTTACATCATTTTTGCATATCGGACATATGGTTCAGAAGTTACATGGGTAAACACATGTCCAACTTTGACCTGTTGGTGGCGCTCATGTGAGTGTGGCAGAGGTATGAAACTTAGTGAAAGGATAAATGGTAATGTCCTTAATAAGACTGCCAAAAAAATATCAAATTTTTACCACAAGGGACTATGGGCTGCCGTAGACTCCCATGACAGAAGAAAATGAAAAAAACAAACACATAGGTGCTTCGCTGCTTTGCACCTATTAAAAGGCGGTTTACCGAATCATAAAAGGGTAAGCCAATAAGCATAACCCTTGCAGTAGTCAGCTGACTGACCACATGACTGGAAATGCGGAAGCATGCTCAGAATCAGTCAGAATCAGCTTGAAATACATGTTGGTAGGCTGAATGGCACAACAAGCACAATGTTACTTTATTTTTCGTTTTTATTTTTTTCTTTGAATATCCAATATGACGTACACTGTGAGCCCCAGCTCTCCATCCCTCCAGAATCTGATACGGCCGTGCCATTTGCAGCGGAAGACTCGAGCTGTGGCTGCCAGAACCTGAATAGAGACGGAGTTGTGGATATCGAGAGGGAAAGTTCCATACTTATTGAAAATCATTCTGTCAAATACTCTAAATCGTCAAATGAGAAGCTTACAGACACTTTGACGAATGGGAAAGAATCAGCTCGCAGTGAGGTAGAAGCACAATGTGATTCAAGCTTTCTTTGCCTTGATACAGGGCTTTTTTTTACTGTTGATGTGATTGAAATATTTTTGTCTCTGTAGTCGCTGTCAGCAGTTGATGGTTCTCGAACAAAATGTTTAGTGCGACTTTATGACTTCCTGTTTGCCTGAATCAAACAAATGTTTACAATTCTAACTGTTTTCGTGAACATTAAGTGGCTTCGACACGTGTTTGTCGATAAATAATGAATATTGTAACAGAACGTCCTATGTATACAGTTCAGAATCATTTGTACTAGTCAAATTTCTTAACTCCGGACCACATGTACCTCCTGGTCTAGCATCAGCGGAAGGTCTGTGTTCTTCTCTTCGTACATAACCCTAGCCTCTACTTCCTGTTGTCCTTTCAATAAAATGATTACAAATTTCCCCTTAAGTATGCGCGTCTGTTGTCTGTAGTTGGTCCTGATGTGTCTCTGATGTTTGTAGATGGTCCTTATCCCAGGTGGGGAGTTCCTAATGGGTACAGATGACCCTGGCATCCCTCCAGATGGGGAAAGTCCCCAAAGGAAGGTGAACCTGAACCACTTCTACATGGATGTTCACGAGGTCAGCAATCACCAGTTTGAGAGGTTCATCAACGCCACAGGCTATGTCACTGAGGTAGGGTTTAAAATGTGACAGACTTGGATGTTGAGATGCCTATTCTTTGATTATTGTCCCTCATTCATGAAACCAGAGAAAAGATCTCAGATTAAAGTGTGGTAAGAGATAGAGATACTATCTGTGTTTTATTCCTCGTCATCTTATTTTATGTTAGTCTGCCTATTATAATTGGTTGTTGTCACTTTTAATATAAAATAAATTAGGGCAGTTTTTCTAAGATGCAGTCTCTGCTCCCTCCCCACTCGTACAGGCAGAGAGGTTCGGAGACTCGTTTGTATTCGAGGGGTTGTTGAGTGAGGAGGTCAAAAGTCACATCTCACAGGCCGTAAGTACCCTTGAGAGCATTGACAAGAAACAAAAAGTCAGCAGAGAATAAAGGTATACTCCGTTTTTTGCTGTGAACCTCTATTAAGATTTAACATCTAACCTACTTACACAACTGTTCAAAAGTAAAGAATAATCTTAATTAAATATTCCTTGCAAAACGCCAGCCTCAATGTCATCATCCTAGAATTATAGCAATGAGGCAGAATCCCATAATTTCAACAATTCGTATTAATCAGACAACATTTGGGGGAGTGTACTGTATGTGTTGTAATTTATAAATGGTCCATTCAATATGAATAAAACCACTCAAATTAATGCTGGCTCATTAAAGCCTATAGTTACTGCGTGATTTATAATTCATTATTGGAATACAGAGCAAACAAATACAAAAACATCATACTGTCCAAGTAAATGTGGAAATCCCTATGTTCGTTAACATAAACAACATCGCAAGACCCTACCAAGCTTACTTTGCGCTTGAAAGTAGGTGAATGGTCACCATTTGTGCATGGATTGTGTAAATCTGGTTAATTTGGGTGTTTTTTTACTGGGGGGAATTTGGGCACTTTGAGGAAACGATTAAGAGATGAGAGTATGCAAGCACATCGCGTTAGACTGCGCAAGACAAATGGTTCAATGCGCCATGCAACCAATGTCTACTAGGGCCTTGATAGTAGACACTGGGATTTCTTCCTATGGGGAGGGGGGGGTGGTATGCGTGAATTACTGACTTAAGACCAATTGTCTTGTGGTCAAGTTTCCACAGTGTCACACATCACAGCGGTTTTTGTCACTTCCTGGTTGTCAGGTAGCTGCTGCCCCCTGGTGGTTGCCGGTCAGAGGCGCTGACTGGAGGCGCCCTGAGGGCCCAGACTCCAGCACCACAGACAGGTACGAGTCTCTGCACTGACCCATCGTAAAGACGTTTGAAATCCACTAGTCACACTTCACATGCCAGTCAACACATACACTTTAAAAAAATCTGATCGTTCTAAAGGGTACATTTTATACATTTATTGTTTTCGTTCGCACAAGATGCAGATTGTCCAGTATGTGTTGCTGTACTGTTAAATGACAATATGCACACGGACACAGTCAAACGTCTGTATACATCTTGTCCAGCCTGGACATCATGTTTGACCGGCCTGCTTCGACCTCTGACCTGGGTCAGCCACCCACATGTACCAGTCCAAAATGAAATGACCACAATCACTGTGTGTGCAGGCTGGACCACCCTGTTCTGCATGTGTCATGGGGGGATGCTGTGGCCTACTGCTCCTGGGCCCACAAAAGACTACCTACAGAGGCTGAATGGGAGTTTGCCTGCCGAGGAGGCCTCCAGGACAGGTGTGTGTGAGAGCGAGTGATTGGCCAAGGTTATTTTTGTTGCAGACAAGGCCGTCTAGGCAATGTGTTCGAGGAATAATCAAAAGATTAAATTCAGGTTATGAAATTGGAGAGAGCAGCATAACACTGGCTATAAGAAGGCAGAGGCTGGTGTAGAGTAATGGAAAGTTTATTAAGAAAACAATGACCAATGTTCTTTTTATAAGTGCCTCTAAATGTTCACAAGGTAGTCTGATCCACTGGATTAATGTAGTACAGGCAGTAATGTCACGGCCGTCAGGCTTGCCTCCGGCCACTAGATGGCACCCAGAAACGCTGCTTCCCAACAGCTGTTCCCACAAGTAGCTCCAGATAAACCTAAACACATGGAAAACTGGACCAGTATGGTGTTCACCGAAACACTCCAACGTATATACAGGAAGTATAATTAAAAGTCTAATCCAATAAACGCTGCTGACTAAACCTACACTAATACGTTAAATCAAATGCAGTGCAAAACTAAAAGGTTTTACACCATTAAAATATTTGACCCCTAGCCAACAAGCAAAGTGGTTAACCCAGGACTCACAGCTGGCACTTTATCCTTGGAGCGCTGTCTACCCACACACACATTTGAGCAAGGTTACTTATGATTTGCCCAGGTACTGGACAGACGCCAACCTACTAGCTCAGTGTGTGAAGGGATTTGCCTTCAGTCCAATAATTGTCAAATGTTCTTTTGTAGAAAAAAAAAAAAAAAACACCACCAATCAGTAATGTTTTTTGTCCCTGGGTCTGATTAACTGGAAGATTCGGTCCAAACTGTTTTAATGGATTTGAGTTCCACAGTCTTGTTCTTCTGGAATAGGATCAGAAGCCGAATGTGCTTGATGTTAGAAGGTTACTTGGTTTTAAGGTGCTGCTAATGGTAGACAACATTTAATCACAGTAAAAAAAGTATTCTATACATCCCATTTAACTGTTACAGCTATTTTTGTAGAAATGGAACAGAATCTTCCATGTTTTTGCAGCTGTATTTTCCAGTTACCAGAGGCTACTCATTAACCTTAGTGCTAAGAAGGAAGCAGTTTTCCCGAGAGAACCTCAAATCAGGCAACCCCGCATGGGAAACAAGTTTTTTTTTGTTGCCCAGAAGATAAAAGACTTGTTTTTATACTGATAGAAGGTTAAGGAACGCGTGTTTGGAGATGGGGGGTGATCATTCTATAATATATGTCTTACTAAAACCGCTTGTAACGCAAACATGTACTACAATTTAACACGTGTACCTGCTCATATCCTGAGGGACTCGCAAGGCTTAGGTGAGGGCTGTTTTCCAAGTGAGCCTCTAGTTCCTATTGGAAGGTTTCCACTGCCCTTATTCCAATGTCTCTGTATTTTAGATTGTACCCTTGGGGGAACAAGCTAAACCCTAAAGGAAAGCATTACGCGAACCTCTGGCAAGGAGAGTTCCCGACACACAACTCAGCAGAAGATGGATACATCAAAACGTCGCCGGTAAAAGCATGGGAGAGGGACAGTCTTGGTAAACATTGAAATGGGCCTAACTTAAAAGACCGTAAAAGCAAAGGGGTCCGTGTTTACCCTCCCACTTTAGGGAGGGCCCTGTTCACTTGTGCTGGGACAGGAAGTAGATCAGTGATTCGGCCTCAGCTTACCAACAGGAAGCGTGTATCATTGAAGATCAGAGAGATAAACACGCGCTTACAGTAATGTCACGGCAACACAACCTCACAGCTGCTCGAGGTCGTGGAACATTGAAGTGAATGAAATGCACAGTAATAGTGGGGGGGAAAACTGCTGCTGAGATTTATCGGCTCTATTCTTTAACAGGTGATGTCATTTCCTGCCAACGGCTATGGCCTGTATGACATGGTGGGGAACGCCTGGGAGTGGACGGCTGACTGGTGGACCGTACACCACGCCACGGACCGACTGCAGAACCCAGTAACAAACGCCGCCGCTCGCACACACATTCCTCTGTCACCCGGATCTGTGTGGATGGTTCTGCCCTTTGATATGTTCTCCCCTGTTATAGACCGGCCCGCCGTCAGGCACGGACAAGGTGAAGAAGGGAGGCTCCTACATGTGCCATAAGGTAACCAAGGCAACCGTCACCCGAAAGGTTATGTAGCGCATTTAGGCTGTCTCGGTGCACTGACCACCGGGGAACAGCGGTGTTTCTGCCCTGCGCTGTCGTCAGCAGTGGCCTTTTCTGTACGGTCCAGTGACATGCAAGGCTTGGGTGTGTAGATGTGTGTTTAGGCTTCTTTGTGCATGATGACTAGCCATACTCTGCTAGTAAAGATAAAAGAGAGTCTTTCAGCTTGTGTAACATGTAATGTATTGTCATAACTCCCTGGTACAGTTGCTAGGTGATACTCTGGGAGGCCCACAGTACACTGAGCACTTAACTCCGCCTCCTCTGAGAACTGACCCGATCTGCCCACCAACCCTGGTTGCCGTGGTGACGCGATGGACAGCATGCAAAACAATTCCCAAGCACAGAGCTGGGATTGTTTTATCTGAAGGACTGTGACAGCGGATAGGATTTCAATCAAACTGGCATTGTGATTGGAAAACACATTGATAATGTTTTCGAACATAAGTGCATCAATCTTAACTTCTTTTGAGTAAGGTCTTATTTAACTCTTGACTGGTGGTAAATAAGTACTACAAGATGAGTAAAAAGTAAACCCTGCAGTGCCAGATATACAGTTAGAACAGTAAGAAGTTATTTTAACAGTAATCTGCAGTGTTGGGTTTTGCATAGGATAGATATGGACTATTTAAATGACTATTGAATAATCAGCAGCTTTGGACTGGACTATGTGTGTGCCTTCTAGTGTTTATATCGGCAATAGTCTTTCATCCAATGTTTTGATGCAAGCCCCAGAACCACAAAATCCAAACCTATCATGGTTTCCACGCTGTCTTGCTTACTGCGTGCATCTGTCTTGATTTCCTTCCTGTTTGTCTCGCTAATCAGGCTTGCAGTTTGACAGCGTGCTGCTGCAGATGGGAAGCCCATTAGAATGTGTACAAGCAAACATTACCATCCATCTTTAATGTTGTTGGGTGTGTGCATCAAGAAATTCTGTCTTAGACTTTTCTGCACTGCTCTGCAAAAAATGCCTGCGTACCAATTAGTGATGACCTTGGCTGTGGACAAAGTGTTGTTAAAATGGGGAATTGTGCAGTTCATGGGCTGCAGAATACCAACCTTTCCGTCTATATAGTTAGTTTGATCACTAATTATTTAATTTTAGGTAATAATAATAATGAGGATTATTCCATCATGTTATATGCTATGATTGTAATCTGTGTTGACATAGTGTCTGTACCTCTCTCCTTCAGTCCTACTGTTACAGGTACAGGTGTGCAGCACGTAGTCAGAACACGCCTGACAGCTCTGCCTCAAACCTTGGCTTCCGCTGTGTTTCTCCGGAGCAGCCTTAACCTTTGACCTATGATCCTTCCTACATGGCTGGCGAACATCTCCCTTTTTTAATAGTGGGAGGCTATGCCGACCAAGCCCAGCGGGCACAGCAAATCCAGTGCCCCTTTTCACGCGGACATTGTAAGTGTTGTTAATGATCAATGAATGAATCAAGAACATTTAGATTTTTTCTGTAAAATGACGGGATATTTTTTATAATAACAAATACCATTTGAATGATGTGCAGCTTGCTATGTTTTGGTAAAAATAAATGTCACTTTTTATATTTATAAATCTTGCCTTCAACCAAGTCTCCTGTTCTTGCTGTTAGAGTGACTGGAATGTCTGCCATTGTCTTATATAGCTGATTAAACTGAAATCTACAAATTGATCAACAGTATTGTGTAGGCACATCAACAATACCACTTCTTTGGGAAGAAAGTATGTTAATGCAGTTACAATAATGTCTTAGTTTTATTTGTATTGATTAAATTAACTCCATATCTATAGCTTTTATATGTAGCACGTTGTTATGTTCTCTTACTAGTTATACTAGAGCTTTATTGGTTCACCCACAAGAGGGCAACACAATCTCAAATATTAATTAATAAACCTTGTCCTTGTCTACATTTCCCTTTACCGGTGTAGACAATTATAAATCACATTGTGATCAGATCTTCAATGACTGGAAACGGACAGGATCAGGACAAAGGACACATGTTGAACCTAGGAATACACAAGGTCCTAGAAAGCAGTCCTGTGTTCTGTAGAGGCACAAGCCCTCAGTTAACACACTGTATTCTCTCATCTAAGGCATCTTACAGAGCAATAAGGCACCCTTCTAAACGGACATAAGGGGATTGACGATGGTGCCTAGACCTCCAGCTGGTCATTTCCATCACAGTCCTTTTCACATCCTTTCCACAGGTATATTACATTCTGTCTGGGAGATCATGTTTCTAGGCATTCCTCCAACCTGGAAGATTCATAGATGTGTTTTTCTGCACGTTTGTAATTCGAGTTTTGTGAGAGAAACACCATCTGTTGCCTCTTGTTAGCGCCATATTTCCCTGTCTTGGGAAGTGAATGTATGTTATACAATATTAGCCCTGTTTCACCATTAATGAGTCATCAGTTGATTCTCCCTCACTGTGAAAAAGCATGCATACACACACTAAGGAAGAGCAGACTGGGTGTGGTTGAGCTGACGGAGTCTGTGCTCTGTAGGGTGTAGGACTTATTAGAGACAGAGGAGTGGGCACTGTTGTACAGTGTGAATCTTAAAGGGATAGTTCAGCACAGATTCATATTTGGGTAAAAAGTCCACTTATCCTAAGTTGTTCCTGAAGGCACATTCATTTAGGTAATTTTTCAAAACAATACATTATTCAACTCTGTCCCAGGCTGTAGTTAGTATTTTTAGCATTGTCCAAATTCTTGAATGGTAACTGTGTGTCCCGCTTTACAAAAATCTGCTGTGCATTATGATTTATAGTGAATAAACAACAATAATGAAGCAAACTAGTTAAAAGGTTAGTTCAACCTAGATTCATATTTGAATGAAATTCCACTTACCCTGAGCTGTTCTTGAAGGCACATGCAGTTTGTTTTCCACTTGCAATGCAGCTTGGACACATGGTTTAAAATAATGAATTTGGATTATGCTAATTCCAGCCTGGGACGTAATGGTTTTTGTAAAACATTACTGGGTTTTACGTCAAGAACAAGTGAGAGTAATCTGAATTTCACACTAATATGAACATAGGTCTAACTGTCCCTGAAACAAATGTGCAAATAAAAATCAAGAGACATAAATCATACAAAAAAGAACAAAAATGTAATTTATTTCAACTACTTCCTCAATATACAACATGTTATGTGTTGATGTAATATAAATGGTCAGCAACATATTCTTGCAAATCAGGAAGAAGTTAATTTTAAAAAGCTACTTCTCTACCTTGTATGTTATTATACATGAACATTTCTAGCGCTTTATAGCACATCTATCAGCAAAATAGTTAATCCCAAATTGTTTCCCAATTAAAATGTAAAAGGTTTCAAATAATAGTTGATACAACATTACCGTACAATTGCTAACGTTATTCCGTAGACAGTATAACAAGTCTAACCCCCTTAGCTTTTAATTGAGGTCCATACAAATTGCTTCACATTTCAGTGCACAACAGATTACCTGTTTTACAAAAAGAGAGAAAAACATTGCAATCTCTATCAGCACTGCCAAAGAAACCTTTAACTACACATGTAGTCCCGCTGCCTGATCATTGACCCTAAAAAAGTGAGTCCATGGCAACAAGCCAAAAAGCTGTGCTATCAAAAGCACATCACAATTATAAAGCACGGCAACTAAGACAACCTGGAAGCCAGACACAGCTGCCATCTTGTATTATTCCAAACAATTAGTGTGAAAGAATGTCAAACAATGGCGATACGCTGTACTAATACAAATCCTGTCCATATCACTCTGCTACGTCTTAGCAAAGCTGAATTATAAAAAAAAAACATTGCAACTTTGCTTAAAAATGACAACGTCTGTGTATCTGTGCCAGTGGCGGGGCAACTAGGGCCAGGGGCCCCTCACCACATGTAGTAACTGCGTGTGGTGTCCACGGGGGAGGGCTTGCTATCCACCCCTCCCTCCTTGTCCTTCTCACTATCGGCCTCCCACAGGTTGATGAGTGGCGGGTACAGCTCATTGAGAGGGATGGAGGAGGTCTTCTGCATGTACTTCTTCAAGGAGTGGTGGTAGTTCTTTCTCTTCCAGCGTCGTGCCACATACACGCCCACGGTGGCCAGGCTGAGGAAGGCCAGCATGGTGGCCATGACGGCTAGCAGGGCGGCACTGGGCCTCTGGTCAGACAAATCCAGAGCGAACGTGGTGCTGCGCGTGGTCACATTGACGCATGACTTGTGGGTCTGTAGGTGGATGTTGGAGACGGTGAGACACACCTCGTACTCAGTGGCTGGCTGCAGATGGGTGAGGTTGTACTCGTGCACATCGACGGGCACACGCGCCGTATAGGTAATATGGGGGTTGTCAATCTTCATGGTGGCAGAGGCCCACTTGATGTTGGACGACATGACGTTAGAGTTGATCCTCCAGGAGACTAGGATGGAGTGGGTCTCGGTCTGCTTGACGTAAATCTTCATGACTTCGGCGCTGTCCAGCAGGGTGCCGTTGATGCGGATGGTGCTGACGCGTGTGTCAGCTCCCTCTGGGTTCTGGGCTACACAGGTGTAGCGGCCCGAGTCCTCCACCCGGACATGGGACAGCCGCAATGTGCCCTCACTGCTTAGGTGGTAACGCTCTGACCCTGTATCTGTTGTGATCTTGCTCCCCATAGGAGACACCCAGTAAATCTCGGGCTCGGGCTCAGCCATGGCTCGGCAGTCCAGGCTGACACTCATGCCCAGGTCCAGGCTCAGTTGACTGGGGAAGGTTTCGTGGCAGATAAGGGGCAGGCACTGCTCTGGTGAGTCCTGCAACCTCACCTCTCTGACTCGCTGGCCCTGCAGTTCAAGCGGCGAGGCACACAGCATGGCCAGAGGCTCCATGAAACGCACGCTGGTCCTGTTGGAGCTCATCCACTGGATGACACAGTCACAGCGCAGTGGGTTGCTGTGCAGGCTGATCTCACGCAGGTTGGGCAGCGCCTCCACGGTGCGCTGGTAAAGGGCATTGAGAGCGTTGTTGTTGAGCATTAGGCTCTCCAGGGAAGACACATCCCTGAAGGCCATGCGGTGAATGTAGGACAGCTTGGGGTTGTTGGTGGCCTCCAGCTTGGTCAGCTCAGGTAGGTTGTCCAGGGCATAGCGGTCAATGGACACCAGTTCGGCCATGTTGTTAACGCCCAGCTCCTTCAGACGCAGCATGTTCCGGAAGTCTCCCTCCTGGATCTTGTGCACTGGGTTCTTGTTTAGGTCCAGGAACTTGAGGTTAGGTACCTTCTGCAACGCCACCCGGGGCACTAGGACCAACCGGTTGTCATAGAAAGAGAGGCTCTCCAGGTTATCCAAGCCAACCAGGGCGTTCCCCGGAATGTCAGTGAGGTCCATGCCAGCCAGCACTAAGCTCCTCAGGCTGCCCAGGGGCTTGAAGTTCATGTCCAGGAGGCCAACAACCGGGTTCTCACCGATCATTAGGATCTCCAGGTTGGGCGTTGCCTCAAACCAGCGGCTGTTGATGACCTTGAGATTGTTGGAGTTGAGGTGGAGGCGCAGCAGGCTTCGGAGGCCAAAGAAGGCCCCTGGAGTGATGGTGCTGATCTTGTTGTGATTAATGTAGAGCTCCTGTAGGTTGCTGAGGTCCTGCAGACAATGATCCGGCAACTGGCTGATCTGATTCTCCTCTAGGTGCAGAGTAGTGAGTTGATTCATGTTGGCCAGACCCACAGCTTCCACACTGCTAAAGTTGTTTTGGGACAAGTCTAGCTCTGTAAGGTTGAACAGGGCCTCCAGCTCTCCACTGGTGTGGGCGATGGAGTTGCTCTGGAGCAGCAGCACTTGGGTGTCAGAGGACAGGTTGAAGGGAATACGTGTCAGCCGCAGGTCATTGCAGTCCACCGTGGCCGCTTCCCTGTAGGTGGATTGGGGGGTAAACCAGGGCCGTACCTCACACACACACAGCCGTGGGCACTCCCCGCTCCTCACTAGGGGTATCAGGGGCAAAAGGAGCCCTGCCCACAGCCATGCCAGTGCGGGCCAGGGGAGTGGGCTTGGAGGCATACTGTCTGATATCTTTCAGGTCACACTGCAGAATGAGGACAGACAGGGTTCCTGAGAATGTCCTGGATGGTTGGTGACGAGTGTGACATTAATCGCCAGTGGTCATGGGCCTCTGTGTCCTCCCTGTACAGGCTGCTAGTGGCTGGTGTTGTTGCAGTCCACGGTCAATGTGAAAGTGCAAGTATGTTTCTTAAAGGGCTGCAGGGAATGGCCAAGGTTGTCCTCTTCCTTCACAGCTGTTTATCTTTCTCCTTGACAATCTGGGATCCACCTGAAATGCACACAAATCATGTATTACCACTCTACAACAATGGTGATTGCATTATATCTTTGCAATTTTATCCCACAAAAATATGTTTATTTTGATTAAGTAGCAAAGACAGGGAGAGATAGTGGGGTAAGATGAGGGGTTCCCATTGAGATGAAACCAGTGCTTGATTTTTTAATTCGGGAGGTCCCGGAACACATTAGAGGTCCCGGAACACATTCTACACACCAAAAAGAAACAACTTTCACAATATATTAGGCAGTGCTGAGGCTACAAGAGGCAGTAGGAATTGGAAACCTTGGGAGTTTGTTTTTGCTTTTAGTAGACTGTTCACAGCACTGGAAAGCAAACACAGCAGAACGGATCTGTAAAAAGTAGGTGCCGGAAACAAACTGAAAATCTGAGAGGTGCTGGACCTGGCTCAAATTAACCACTGGAAAAAAGTAATTAACACCTGAGACAGTGAATTGCATTTCATGAAATACAACACATCTACTATTGACAACACATATAAATACTAATGTTAATTACATCAATATCTGTCTAATATTTTCAGAATGTAGTAGTATATTAAGGAATGGTTTAGTTGACTCAGATTAAGCCTAGTCATTTACTAAAAAAATCTAACTCAGTGAACAATAATTACATAATAATAAAAAAAGTATTATTATGTAGACAGCATCCAGCCAACACAGGACCATTCTAGCTCATTGTTTGGGACTAATTTGACATGTCTAACAGGGCAGAATATATCTGTAGAATTCTTCTTATTGCTGTGATGTTGTAGAGGGCCGTCTATCTTTTAATGAGCTTTTACTCAGCAAGAGACTATTCCAAAACAGGTAATCTGAGTTTTTTAGTTAATTGAAACAGAATGGTATGGCAGAACCTATGAACCCTACAAGCCACCAGCCTGCCTGCTAGGATCTGTCAGTAGCAGGTGACCTCTGATGGATATAAGCTATTAAACTACTAAAACTACTATATTAAACTACTAAAACTACTATATTAAACTACTAAAAACTATTTGTCTCGAAAATAATCAAAGTAATTAGTGTCCTTTATGTTCCTTTTCAAATAAAAAAAATTGTGGTCAGAAACCATTCTATTCTCATCTGTCATCGATGTCATGCTGCTATCTTACAAATCTCCATCTCCTCCTGTAGCAAAGAGAAGACTACTTCCTTATTAACAAAAGTAACGGTTTTCCCTAAAGACTCTAAAACATTTTGCCTCCCTACAGACAGCTTGAGTGGCGCAAATATGGACACTTAAAGCTGAGTTTCCATCACACACCTCTATATGCTTCACATCCAACAGATAGCCAATACTATCTGAATATTTACTGGATCTATTGCACATTGTTTATTCATGTTTACATCTATGTACTGTTGGCTACAAAATAAGCATTCTTTTTGTACAGAAATGATGACAATCCTACAATCTTGTTGTTCACAAAATGTATTGTAACTGAACAACGATGTATACGAGCCAGTGCATTAGTAGAGAGTGGTAGCCTGAATGTATGATGAATATTTGCTATGTATATTCATCCCTATCTGAGATGCATTGAGAATATGAACTGTCAGGCTGTATCGTTCTATTCCCAGATTACACACATTATTCTCTCACAGGGGATAATCTGCATATGTTAAGGGCCTAGTGACGTTAACAGATCCTTCTGGTGTGGTAGTAGCCAGCCACAGCTGACTGGGAACACATTACACAATGTCTAATATTGCAGGGCAGGCAGAAAGAGGAAAAGCACTCATCTTGGCTTGGCTCGACATCGTTAACCGGAGAGGCTCGATTGCAAGACACTTCTCTGGAAAGCAGCAGCAACACAGGCGGAAATTGGCCTCTTAATGTGCCTGAAGAAACCAATTAGAGACCTGGAGCCACTGGGCTGTGACGGTGTGTCCGCTCTGAACCCAGGGTTGATGAAGGGCAAGGGCAGGGAAAGACAGGACTGACCCGATCCAGCCCCCAAGGACGAGGGGCATGGAGGTGCCACCACCGTTGCTGCGCCAATTCCTCAATTGATTTTCAATCGGCCCCTGGCACTGTGGCATGTTTTTCCTCAACACATTTATGAGGCCCAGTTATGGAAATCAAGCACAGCGGTTCATTCTTCCTGTCCATTTAAATAGCCAATACTGGAATCTATAAAAGACACAAGGGGGAAACTTGTTTTTCTTATATAAGTTGGATGATGAAGGTCAGTGAAAAGGTTGATCGGTGCTGATCTGATGGTGGCGATGTCAACGAGGGACAGGTTGAAGGTCGTACGGTGGGGGTGAACAACATTGTGTGATCTGCACATGACCAATGGCTATTCCTCTCTGCTGCCCGGGGTTAATCAGATTTCCATAAACACACGTTTGGTATGTTTATAACCATGATAAACACAGGCCTCATTGTCTCCAATCCGTCAGAGCAAATCAACATGTTCTCATCAATAAAAAAGACATCTAACTTGATCCAGGCCAATTTGATTTCATCCCTGCATGGAGAAAAGGATGATTAAAATCCATCCTGTTGGGTGACGCGAAGAACACATATGTTTCTGTTCAGGCATGATTCCTGTGGCCTGGTGGTTTTCTATATTATTTCTGAAGATGGCAATTTATCTCATTAACCTAGAGGACTAATCAGCCCACCATAACTCTACTGGTGTGTGCTCCAGACACTCTCACTGAAATTGAACACCAATGTTCTTCAGCCTCCAGTCAGATACTAATAAAACACCACAGTCAACCTCAAACACATTCTGAGTTGCCTGCCTATGTTTTATAGTGATTACACCAATTCATGCGCAATACATACATATTAAAACCCTAATGCAAAGGCATATATGTCAGTACAACTTCAAAATCTAAAGAACAAAATCTAGAGAAAAGACCTGGAAAAACAAGGTACTGAGTAAAAGATATATTATGTCCATTTAACTATCCAGTATCTGGTTAGCATGGTCATTACCCTGAGAAAGCCCCACAGCCCCAATATATTGGTCCAATAACCATAAGGATCCATATCATTATTCTCATCTAATGGCATCCTCTTTTCAAATGCCCAGCCACGTTGAGACCAATCTGGGTGATTTATAAACTGTGACTGGAACATTATGGCTTTATACTCTATTCTTCTTCTCTGGGCCTGTACATGGACAACATAGAAATCTGATCTACCCATCTGTGTCTGTCTGTCTGTCTCTCTATCTACCCATTTATGTTTGTCTGTCTGTCTCTCTATCTACCCATTTATGTCTGCCTGTCTATCTACATATTTATGTCTATCTGTCTCGCTATTTACCCATTGATGTATGCCTGTTTGTTTGTCTCTCTGTCTACCCCTCTATGTCTGTCTGTCTCTCTATTTACCCATCTATGTCTGTCTGTCTCCCTATCTACCCAACTATATCTGTCTGTTTACTATCTTTACACCAACCACCTATTTTTGTCTCTACCTTCTTCTCTCCCTCTCTCTCTCCCCTCATCTCTGTTTCCCCCCTTCTCATCCCCTCTCCTTAGTAGGGAGGCGAGGCAATCATTGTTTTCACGCTGAGCCTATAAAATTCTGACACCTGGCACCAAGCTCCTGTAGAGCTGGCAGCTCTGTGGAGACTGTATCCGGTCTAACGTTAATTCTGTGTGTATCCGGCCTGATGTTACCTCTGCGTGTATCCGGCCTGCCGTTACCTCTTTGTGTATTAAGCCTGAAGGTAACTCTGTGTGTACCTGGCCTGATGTTACCTCTGTGTGTATCCGGCCCTACACCTACAACAGAAATGATGAGACAATCAGGCCACAACTGACCTCCCTCATCACCATGATCAAACCCAGAGATCCTGCCAGTCTGTCCACTGTGGGACTGTTACTGGTGAGTGGAATGTTGTAACGCTAAGCTAAATGACATCTCCACAGCTCTCAGAGTGGTCTGAATGAGGGCAAACAGATGGTGTTTCATCCTCTAACTGATAAAGCAGCGCCAGCCACTGTTAACACCCAGGACCCCTTCCTTATGCCTCCCAGAAAAAAAGCTGCTTAATCCAGAATGGAAAAAAAAAACATTAGTGCTTCGAATCCTACAAATTACACTTAAAACAAAGTGCTATAAAACATTAAAGCTATTTGCAACCGAGCAGCCGGCAACTTAAAGGATACAGAACATTAACTCGTACAGTTGACATGCTGTCATACTGAAATGTTTTGGAATGGTTTGTCATAACACCAGCTGGCCCTCACAGGGAGCCCTACCAGAATTAGTTAAATCTATTGGAGTGTTTCAAGATCAACTTAGGGCAGAATTAGATCATTTCTAGTATAAAAATGTAACACAGATTTTTTTATCAGATTTAGTATCAGGTCTTTTGGACAGGTGCCCCACTCACTGTCACGTCAGGTTTGTTGATCACAGTAGCCAATCATTACAGGATGCTGTATTTGTCTCTTCTCTTGATAAATGCAAATGTAGGAAGGGGTTGTCTTATAATTTATTGTCCACTTTATATGAAAAATGCTTAAAAAGTTGTGTCTTAAAAAAAGCTAAATAATCCACATTCCTCTAAACACAGCCACAAGCCAATAGGAATATAAAGGACATGCAAGGAGATTGTCTAAGAGAACCTTCTAGATTTGGACACTGCCATTAAACAGTATAGGGGGGCTCTATTGGAGAATTAGTTAGAGGCAGTATTTACAATAAGATATATGTCAGTTTACTGATTGCCAAGGATCACACATGAGTAACTGATATGTGATTCAGAGATTCAGTTTTCACACATTTTTGCAGTTAAAGCAGAACAGCACAAACGAGAAAACCATCCAGAGAAGAAGGACGAAGAGGTGAGGAGAGGAGGATGGAGAAACGGAGGGGAGAGGTGCGGAGTGGAGAGAAGCTGTGAAGAGGGGAGTAAAATACAATACCAGCCTGAGGAGAGAGCTGCCTAGATTTAGAGAATCACATGTCTTTACACTAACATTACCCTATCTCTATCACACTAACATTACCCTATCTTACCACACTAACCCTATCTCTATCACACTAACATTACCCTATCTCACCACACAGATGGACGCCTTTGTCACAGCTAGAGACCCAAGACTTGCATTAACCTGTGTATTCGTATGAAAGAGTCAGCCGTTCGGGGGCTCTGACACATGGAAATTGAGTGTGTTTAATTCCCTCCCTGACAAAGCAGGAACGGATCAGCTGTGTCCTGAGTGGCTGAACCATGAAGCTAATCTTGCAGCCTGTGGGACTACAGGGCAGCATATTCACTAACAGTTTACACGGATCCTGCTTGCCCCCGGAAAGCAGCCAGCACCAGGAGCCAGAGGAGGAGGACTGGCTGGAGAACGGCGCTGAGGCCATGTGCACCCCCACCTCCAGAAACGCACTGTCCCAGACATACGCATGCTTGATTGCTTACTTTTTCTCTGTTTCTCGTGTTATTTGGTTAATTAAAAGCCCACCAGGGTCCTGAAAACATTACAGTACCTCAACATGAACACGTGTACCTGAACATAAAGACATGTACCTCAACATGAAGACATAAATCCCAACATGAACACATGTACCTCAACAAGAACAGACAAACCTCAACATGAACACATGTACCTCAACAAGAACAGACATACCTCAACATGAAGAGGTGTTACCCAATTTCAACATGTGTCGGCCACATATGTACATATATCCAATCTAGTCTCAACTTCACAAAGCAGCAGTCCATTGATAGGGCAGAAATCCCTCATCATCCAGGCATTATCTAGCTGGTTCAGTGAGACTCAAAACGGAGCAGGCCTCAGGCAACCGGAGAGGATTTGCTTTACTTCCTCATTCTGTTCCATCCCTTATCTGCTTTAGCTTCCTTAAAATGTGCACGCAGCCAAAACATATTTCAACCAAAAACTGTCAGTACTGAAGTACTGTCAATACACACACACACACACACACATAGAAAGAAATACACTCACAAAACACTTGCACGCCATACAACAAATAAAATACACACATGAAATGCTCTCTTATACATACAAACTTAACCTGAGGGCATATCCTTCCAAATACTTGGTCTTAGGTTACAAATGATAACACATGCAAGTAGGGTAATATGTAATTTAGAGATGGTCCTCTCTGTTTAATGCCTAGGCCTCATAATTTATAATAATCTATGTCTCTGGACGGCCTAAGGACTAATGAAGCTTACCATAGCAGCAGCAGCAGCACATAGGGGAAGACAGATGTTACAGGTTCTGGTTCCTTACCCAGGGTTGGGTGGTAGGTCTGTATGAGTCTGGAGAGAAGAGGCAGAGACACACCCTGTCTGGAGGTCTAAACAAAGGTCTGGGAGTCTCTTGCTATTTTTCTCTTCTGCTAAGCTTTTTGTAACATCATTAGGTCCCCTTTGGCGGCTCCTATTCTGCCAACATAAGCAACCATTCACTGTTCCTGAAAGAACAGCTCAAACCCTCTCAATCAACACATCGAGACATCAAAGTAAACAAAGGCAACCATACGAATGAAACCAAATTGCTTTTTCCATTGGTCATTTATTTCTTGAGTGTGTTTGGCATCTGTTTTGCTTGGTGACTTAACCCTGGCTTTTCACATGCTCTAGCCAAGTGCCACAAGGCAGGTCCGGCCGACAACGAACTGGGTCTAAAGAACATAACAATACTTTTCGTAGGGAAAAAATTATGTCTTTCTCATTCATTCAGGCATTTTCATTGGGCCTTAAATCTGAGTTTTTCCAATCAGAAGCCTCACAGCAGTTACATTAATGCCATCACCATGGCGACCAGCTATGTTACCGGCATTTCTGTTTCATAATCAAATTCAGGAGACGGCTTCGTGCCATAAAGTGGCCATGGCAAGAAATAACTGCCGCCTGCTTGAGAGAACAACACACATCCATACGCAACGGACGGATCAGACAACGGACCATCAACACTGATTTCGGCTGTAGCGGCAGATACTGGCTCCCACCTGCTACAACATCACCACATTAGCCAGCTAGAGAGTGCAGCTGCCAGGCAGTGTACCACATTGTCTCCCACCTAAACAACTACCACCTAAACAGTCTACATCCACTATACTCCTAAATTACAGTTCAGCCAACTCTTAGGTTTTGCATGTGCTGCACACATCCCGTACAGGGCCGCGGTGTGCGTCAGATGGGTTCTCCGTTTTCTTGCTGCACTGGCGTGTCTAAGAGGCACCCTATTTTAGTTGCGATGGCCTGCCAGAAAGGACCCATTCCTTTCCATTGGTATGCTTGAGAGGCAACCTATTCCGTCTGCATTAGTATGCAGGCGTCTCGCTCCACATCACTCAGGGCTTTGGTGCAGCTGGAGGCAGAGTGGAGGTGTGGAGCTGAGCAGGGGAGATATGTTCGTTCAGCCAGGAAGGAAGGAAGTCGAGTAAGGAGCAGGCTTTTGAGGACACTGCTGCTCCTGAGCCAATAGGACAATTTCTCTGCTTTTCTATAAAGCAAAGCATGACGATAGCACTTACAACAAGCCAAGCCAAGAGATGAAAACCGTACAATATGATAACACGGGTGACATCTGAGAATGTATTTTGGAAATTATTTTGTTAGAGGAGGCTCATGTAAAACAACCTTGTTCAGCAGATTTTTTTTTTTCAGTAACTGATTAGCGATTCACATTCAACAAGGGCGTTTCACAAATGCCAAATTCCCTATAGAATAGAGTTGGTGCTGACAGCACATACTTCTCTCTCTCACACACACACACACACACACACACACAAAACACTACTCTCTGAGGGTATCTCAAAGAAAGTGAGATATTAAAAAACACTATTGCAGTTCACACATGTGTTAATTATGGCTGGGACCTGACAGGGAACTCACAATAACAGATGCTCAGGACAGCTAGACGCTGTTAACATATGTATTGCGAATTCAATTCAAAGTAACAATGTTCTGTTACTATGACGATTTCATGATCCAAACATAATGCCCACAATATACTGTACCTGTTCCTTAGGGTCAGGAGAGAGACATGATAAAAATAGTTTTGATCAGTCATGGAAATAATCCTGAAAAACATATTGTCAAGATGAAGGACAACAAACTACAGAATAGAAATATAGGCCTTTTGGATGCGGGTACAGAGATATTTTTATACTTTCCACTATACATCCCCTGGCACTGTCGGTATTGAACATATTTAAATAGCGAAAATACTGATTCATTTATACACAATCTATCCCTCGTTGTTCTCCTCTTCCACATTGTATCTGCAATAACAGAGAAAAGCCAGCATGTTGTCATCTAAGCATGGATCAATCATGCTGACTTTGGCAAAGTCCTTTAATACTGCAGTAAGAGAGACAGCAGTCGGATTGCTCCAGGGAAGTATGTTGGACAACGCATGAAAAGTAAAAGAACACCACGCTCTCGTACATTTCAGGTCGGACGTTGCATACACTTTAAGTCATTAAGTCGGTTAGGACATCTACTTTGTTCATGACACAAATAGTTTTTCCAACAATTGTTCCCAGACATATTATTTAATTTATAATTCACTATATCACAATTCCAGAGTCAGATGTTTACATACAATAAGTTGATTGTACCGTTAAACAGCTTGGAAACTTCCCAAAAATTATGTTGTGGCTTGGCTTTAGAAGATTCTGAAAGGCTAATTGACATAATATGAGTCAATTGGAGGTGTACCTGTGGAAGTATCTAAAGGCCAGCCTTCAAACACTTGACACAGTGGACAATTGTAGACCCCCACAGTCTGATTCATCCCTGGAAGCAATTCCCAAACACCTGAAGGTAACCCGTTCAACTGTACAAACAATAGTATACAACTATATACGCCATGGGACCGTTCAACCATCATACCGCTCTGGAAGAAGACTTTGGTCCGAAAAGAACAAATCAATCCCAAAACAACAGCAAAGGACCTTGTGAAAATGCTGGAGGAAATGTGTTCAAAAGTATCTATATCCACAGTAAAACGCGTCCTATATCGACAAGGCCGTTTAGCAAGGAAGAAGCCACTGCTCCAAAACTAAGGTTTCTAATGAGTTTGTTTTTGATAACATGAAATAGAGTCCTCAGCATTATCTGAACTTGTTTCAGTAAAGACATACAGTATGGATATATAGCCTACATAGAGAGGATGTCATGCATACAAAAACAGGGCCAGTCTTTCATAAGGTATCCTAATAAAAGGCATCTGGTTAAAACAGGAACACCCACCAAAATGTTGGATTCCTTTTATAAAAATTACTTGCCAAATTCTTTATTGATTAATTAACTAGGCTATTTGGTGATTGCATTAAGTTGGACAAAATTAACTGGGGGGGGGTGGTTTTAGCTGATCCTAAATAATGCAAAGCTTAGAAAGAAACCTAGAGCGGAACTAGACTCTGAGGGATGGCCGGTCCTCTTATGGCTGTGCCGAGTCCCGGATTATAAAAGTACAAGTAATAATTAATGAATGCATGGGGGCTGTGTCCTGAGTCCAAGTCAGAAGCACGACCAGATGGACAAAGAAACGGACCATCGGGGGGAGGAATAATTGTCAAGTATTGTCAGCTACAGTGGGGCCAAAAAGTATTTAGTCAGCCACCAATTGTGCAAGTTCTCCCACTGAAAAAGATGAGAGAGGCCTGTAATTTTCATCATATGTACACTTCAACTATGACAGACAAAATGAGAAAAGAAAATCCAGAAAATCACATTTAAATGCAAATTATGGTGGAAAATAAGTATTTGGTCACCTAATTCTAATTTTGTCTGTCATAGTTGAAGTGTACCTGTGATTAACATTACAGGCCTCTCTCATCTTTTTCAGTGGGAGAACTTGCACAACTGGTGGCTGACTAAATACTTTTGGGCCCCACTGTATTTGATCTGCAACGCAGCGTGGAGGACTTTAAACACAGACAGTCACTAGTCATTCGGGCCAGGTAGTCCAGAGGTGTGGTCCAGGGGCTCACGTTAAAAGCAGCGTAAAACTTTGGGACTGAGTCAGGGGGCTTCCGTGACAATGTGGGAGACCCTGGGCAGGGCCCAACAGGCAGAAAGGAGAAAGGGAGACCCTGGGCAGGGCCCAACAGGCAGAAAGGGAGACCCTGGGCAGGGCCCAACAGGCAGAAAGGGAGGGCCCAACAGCCAGAAAGGAGAAAGGGAGACCTGGGCAGGGCCCAACAGGCAGAAAGGGAGACCTGGGCAGGGCCCAACAGGCAGAAAGGGAGACCCTGGGCAGGGCCCAACAGCCAGAAAGGAGAAAGGGAGACCTGGGCAGGGCCCAACAGCCAGAAAGGAGAAAGGGAGACCCGGGCAGGGCCCAACAGGCAGAAAGGGAGACCTGGGCAGGGCCCAACAGCCAGAAAGGAGAAAGGGAGACCTGGGCAGGGCCCAACAGCCAGAAAGGAGAAAGGGAGACCCGGGCAGGG
>JACXGK010002632.1:11205-52687 GCA_016801125.1 Novumbra hubbsi | reverse complement strand
CAGCTTATTAACGACAGTGAGGGTGGATCTGATGACAGGATCACAGGACGGCAGCTTATTAACGACAGTGAGGGTGGATCTGATGACAGGATCACAGGACTGCTGCTTTTAGTTGATGCACATTTTATTCGGTTCTGAATGTGTTGTAAATAAGTTTATTCTAACTTTGTTAGAATAACGCCCTTGCTTAACAGTGGACAATAACAGTTCCAGTTTATGGAATCAGAGTCTGGAGCCAGACTTGGCGTGTGGGCACGCCGAGGTGATATTTGTGTAAATGTGCTCTTTGTGCCAGCAGTTCCTGTTTGATGGTAAATCCCAGCTCTGTGTAGGCCATAGGTCTCCCAGGCCAACCTAAACACTAGGGTGGACTCATTGGGGCTGTGGGTCTGACCCGCGGGTCGGTGGGTGGATCCGGTTTACTGGGTACCTGCCAGGAACCAGTGGAGGACTGGGATTTCCCAATGAATTGTGGCTGGAGTGTTTATGTGGTCACTTCTCCTCATAGTAACCTCTATGTGTGTGATCCGAAGAGAGAGAGACATACTGTACATACGTATTTTATGGTAGTATCATAGTTTCCAGGAATTACAGGAGGTTCCAGTGTCTAGTTCCTGGAACGAAGAGGGAGGAATATGAGAAATTAGAATATGACTGACTAACTCACTTGGACTGTAGCTACATTCATGACCCCCTGGACTCACTTTTGGACCACTCCTGATATGTATGTCCCAACTAACATGCTTACTAGAGAATTTTCCCCTCAAACCCAGTGAACTGTGTGTTCTGTTCCAGGTTACCTGCAGGAGGCCTACCTTTGGACCAAGCAGGTTCTGGCCATCATGGAGAAGTCCATGGTGCTCCTGCAGGATGTGAGAGACGGTTCGCTGTACGAGGGGGTGGCCTACGGGACCTACACCACCCGGTCTCTGTTCCAGTACATGTTTCTGGTGCAGAGACACTTCTCCATCAGTCACTTTGACCACCCCTGGCTCCACCAGCACTTTGCCTTCATGTACAGGACCCTACTGCCAGGTACTAAAGCGGCTATAGAGGTTGTCTGCGTTCTCGTTAGGCTAACCAAACGCTCATTTCGCCCCCCCCCCCAAATGGCGTTAGCGGTTTTCGTTTGGAGATGTAGATTGATTGCGTTTGCCTGGTACCTGTGACTCACCTGCATTCAGTGTAGCGGTCATGTGATTAGATCGTTACTTGATTTGGTCATTGCATGGGCGGAACTGTGCACATTGTTTTAAAGATGCTTCGGCGAAATGACTGACACACCTGCCCTGCGGGTGTCTTCCGGAACAACGTAGCTCAAGACGTAGGGAAGCATGAAACCACCTTGGGCATATTAGCGGCGTAGAAAACATCATGACTTCTGGTTTCTACTCGGGTGGCATGCATGAGGGTTTTGTGCTCCTGGAGGCCTGTCAGATCTTACCCGGCCTGGCTCCTCCCCCCTCATGACCGACTGTCTGAAGGTCAGAGCAGGGGCAGTGGTGGAGGGGCCCTCGGGTCAGCCATGCGCATTTTACAGCCCCTTGCCAACACAGAGGCTTTGGTTCAGGGCTGGTATTGGGGCTAGGGTTGGAGCTGGGGCTGGGGCTAGGTTTGTTGTTGGAACTGGTGTTGGCAAGGGGAGGCGGCTGCATTCAGAGAGCAGCTCAGACTATACCAGCCAGGTGACAACTTCTTAATTACCTGGGGGGGTACCGTAGCACTCACAGGCCCTGTATATAGAGCTATTTGTCTGTCTGTGTGTTTAAAAACGTGTTTTTTTTTTAAATGCACACCATGAACTCTGACAGGAGAAATTTGAAATGTGAGGTAACAGACACTCCTTGCGATGGAAGAGTGCATCTAGTCTGATTTTGGTTGTCTCTGGTTTTTGTTTTTGGCTGAGTGATTTATTGGGGTTCAATATTGACTAACGGTTGCTAGGAACCTTTTTCACACCAGACTGTCATTCTTCTCTTTAGATCCTGAGAGTAAGCAACATTTATGGGAACAGTGTGTGTTGGGAAATGGCTTCATCAATAAAACACTTGAAATGTTTCCATATTGTTCGAAATTCATTGAAAAAGTGAAGAATTCAGTATTATTTTAAAGCTACACACATATTACTTACATATCGTAGACAAGTAAAGATGTTATAAAAAAAAGGGATATGGTTTCTCCAACCATGTATGTGGCTGTTTAGTTCATCTGAGTTTTACGACAATGTCAAATATTCCTTAAACAAACCATTATGTAAAGTCACTATTGAAGTCTCATCCTCCACTATTTTAACTGTAAAATAATATGAATGTATCTTTGGCCCTCCCCCGTTCCATCTCACCAGGGTTCCAGAGGACTGTAGCCATAGCAGATTCCAACTACAACTGGTTTTACGGGCCTGAGAGCCAACTGGTGTTCCTGGACCGATACGTGATGAGGAACGGAAGTGGAAACTGGCTGGCTGAGCTGATCCATCAGAACCGGGTCTTGGAAGGTCCGGGACAGGCTGGAAAAGGACAGCGATGGTGCACGCTGCACACTGAGTTTCTCTGGTGAGTCTCTATACCCGTTTTGTTGTACTGATAATAGTCTGTATTTTACGGAAATAAATGAATAATTTACTTACATACAGATTTTTATTTAGCTACTTGAAGCCCACTCGCCCCAGACAATTTTCCCATCTTGTATTTTCTTAAATTTATTTTTGAAATGCACGGAAGCGCTTTCCGTACTCTATAAGATGCATCATGTTCACAGAAATATATTCGAAGAGACTGTGACTCACATATATACGGACAGGCACTGAGACTTATTAAAGAGTTATATTTTGAAATATCCTAACAAAAGACCTCGTAAGATCAAAGAAGCCCAGATCCTGCTGAACGTCTGCACAGCAGCATTGAATGTGCCTGCCATTGGTCAGGCGCAAGCTTGAAGCAACGTGTAATGTCTCGTACTAAGTCGCTCAGAGACTCTGAGGGTTTCAATCTTTAAGACGCCAGACTGCTGGACACTTGACCTGTCTTACAGCTATAACTGGTCCAGAAAGCAAACCAATTGTGTTTTTTTCTCGTTCTACAGGTATGACCCCAGCCTGACTCCCACGGCCCCAGCAGACTTTGGCACAGCCCAACTCCACTACTTTGATGACTGGGGGGTTGTCACATATGGAAGTGCTTTACCTGCAGACACCAACCATACGTTCTTGTCCTTCAAGTCGGGGAAGCTAGGCGGACGGGCCATATTTGACATCGTCCACAGGAACAAGTACAAAGACTGGATAAAAGGGTGGCGGAACTTCAACGCTGGCCATGAGCACCCCGACCAGAACTCTTTCACCTTCGCACCAAATGGCGTGCCGTTCATCACGGAGGCCCTGTATGGACCCAAATACACCTTCCTGAACAATGCAGTGCTGTTCTCCCCAGCCACCTCGGGGAGCTGCTTCAAGCCGTGGGACGGCCAAGTCACGGAGGCCTGCGACTCCAAGTGGCTCAAATACAAGGCGGGGCTGGCGGCGGATGCCCAGGGCAGGGTGCAGGCGACTCTGCAGAGGCAGGGCATGGTGTTCATCCGCGGGGAGGGACGATTCGCTTACAGCCCTGACCTGAAGATTAAGAGCTTCCAGAGGAACCTGTTGCTCCTGCATCCTCAGCTGCTGGTCCTGGTGGATCATTTCCACCTGGAGACGGACAGCCCGGCTAGAGCCATGAGTGCCTTCTTCCACAACACCGACCTGCCCTTTCAGGATGCCCAAATAGATGGCGTGCACGGGGCCTTTGTCAGACACGGGGAAGACCCGTATAAAATGTTCTGGATGGACGACACAGGCTTCAGTGAGAAAGGGGTTTTGGGTTACTGGAACTATCCACGTGGTTACCCGTATAACGGCTCGAACTACGTGAACGTGACAATGCCACTCAGGTACCCCCACACCAGGGTGGCCTACATCTTCTTCGGGCCAGGGGTGGACGTACAAAGCTTCAGCCTACGGGGCGACGCTCAGAGGGTGGACATTTACCTGGCCACCAGTGAGCACACCTACACTATCTACCTGCTCACTGGAGAGGTGACCGCCAAGCCTCTGTTCGCTATGGTGCTGGTGGACCAGAAGAAGATTGTGTTTGAGAAGGCAGCAGGAGTGCAGAATGACACCTCAGAGGAGGTGGAGGAGTATGTCAACATAGTAGAGGACAACCTTCAGCACGCCAAGCCTGTCTTCCAGCAGCTGGAGAGACACATCCTGGGCCGGGTGCTGAATACGGCCAACTTCCGGAGGATGGCCGAGCGCCTCCTCCAGTTCCCGGACAAGAAGAAGACAGAGGAGGCTATAGAGAAGATCTTCGCTATGACTAGGAAACAGGGCAAGGGTGGCAAAAAAGCACTGGGGAAACTGGTGGAAAAGCTCTCCGAGAGCCTGCCGGACATCTTTGCCCAGATTGAGGTGAGTGAGAAGAAGGAGAGATCCAAGGGCACAAAGAGGATTATGGAAGAGGGTCCAGAAGAAGGGGATGGAGAGTCCAGGGCATTTGTGGATTATGGAGACTCAAAGAAAGGCCGGAAGGGTGGGTTTGTGAAGGGCCGCAAGTTCAAAGAGGTCCACATGTCTGAGACAACCAAAAGTGACAGTCTGTTGAACGCAGCATCTTATATCAGACTGTTCCTCATCCTAAACATAACCACCTTCTTCCTGCTTTTAGCAGTGTTACTGACACGATTCCAGAGAGGCAGAAGTCTGCACACCCAGAGGTGTTTCTATGGCATCCTTCTCATCGATAGCTTCATCTTACTTTGGCTCTACTCGTCTTGTTCTCGTGCACAGTGTTGACATCATCACTGGGTGGCAACAGGGAAAGTAAATGTATGTATAAACATATAAAGCTCTTGTACTTTACCATGGGTAAATAAAATGGACCATACATCTCAGTCTGAGCCAAGTCTACCTGATGGGTGTTCAGGAATAAATTAATTCCAAATAGGAATTGATAGATTAAATAACAAGGTTAAGCCAGACCACCTCTAAGATCCTAAGCTTCTGTGGAGCTTTAGAATGGAGTCTGTGTGAACTTTGTACTGTACAGTTTTTAGATTAGAACCCCATTCCAAATATCAAAGATTTGCCTTTCTCTGTGTACTTTTTGATTATAGAATCTAAAAACCTTGTGTCCAATGTCTGGATAAAAAAAATTTTATTGATTTTTTTAAATATATTATGCTAGACTTTGTAATGAAAAATTAACAATATACCTGTTATTGACAGTGTTATCGGCTTTTGCCAAATGAAAGGGGCGGGCTTTGCTGATAAAACAGTAGGACTATGTTACCTCAGACAAGAGGCAGTGGTCCTTGATGTTCATAATTGCAGCATACCTTGACATTCAACCAAATTTTAAGCATGGCTGCACAACAGATCATTCCCCCGAACTTGTCTTGTGATATTTTTCCAAAAACTTTTATTGCCCAAGAAGTTCCATCCAGATTAATGCAGTTTCTAAAGTGCATCTTATTCTGTAAGAGATTTACTTTTTAACATTTACAGTATTGTTGGGGAACGCCATTCACTTATGCTAGCATTTACTCCATATTCTTTTCCATTGCAAAACCCACCGATTATACTGTAATCTACATAATTGCCCCTACTGATTGCATGCTGTGGCATTATTGGGAGATGTAAAATGTTTATTGATGTTACTCTTCAAATGGATCCTTTGAGGTCCTTTGTGCTATTTTGTTGGGATATACGTCCAACTGGGTTAGGAGAAAACCCCTTCTCCAGTCAGTTGTTCAGAAGGGAATGGATAACTAAATGCTAGGAGAGCTAGATTTTGGTCATCACTGGTAGAGGATATTTTGGGGAAATATCTAAATACCTTTGAATAGGGCTGTTTCTGTGCTTGTGTAAAGACATATCCGTCCTCAAATGAGGGTGTTTATAATTACATTTTTATCAGATCTCTGGATCCCAAAATTATAAAAGCTCGTGTGGCAATCAAGTAAAATGCACAGTCACATTTGTCATTTGTAATTACTGTCATGTCATTAAATTAAGTTTTCTGCCAGGTGTCAAATGTGATTAAAAGGGGGCAGTATCATCGAAGGCTGTGAGGATACGTAATAAACTTGAATTTATTTACAAAATCATGACTGTTGACACTTTCCATCATCACACAAATGTCACTTATTCTAACACTCACATTGCTGCTTTCCCATGCTATCAGTTATTGTAAGATCTTAGTTTCCAGGTAATAAAGTAATGTAAAATACCCTCTCAAGTCAGATTTGGCAGTTTGAAACCAGTGACAGGCTTATGCAGGGGTTTTGGTCAATTTAATAATGCATAACATCGAAAATGTCTAAACATTTTCTTTGACAGAAAGAAATGTATAGTATAGGGTTTTGTCCCTGTGTATCAACACCATACTAGTCTTGGACTTGACGCTACCTGAGCAGTGTAGCAGCAATCAGTAATTTCTAAAGGTGCCTTTCGAAACGGTTGAAGGCGGGTGGCAACGCTAAAACGATCAACTGCAGTAGAGTAGCTCTTAAGCCATTCAACACCACCCCAAACTCTCCTGAAGACACGTGTCAGAGCCCTGCAGCTCCCTTAATTTAGGTCTACCAAATTGCACCTCGTACTCTTTTTCTGCCCGCGCGAACCACAACGTGTATTACTCCAACGCTTTTTCACTAAACTCGAATTCCTCCAAATTGGCTCATCCAACAAGTGACTAAAACGAAACGATCACACAAGGCCAGACGTCAACGTCTTTAACTAGCTAACGTAACGTAGATCGTATATTAGTGGAGTCGCGCCTGGTCTACTTTTGAAGTTAATTAAAAAATAATACACTCTAATTAGACGTTTTACCCGCCTTGCCACTGACATTGGCCTTAAATAAATGTAAGCCAATTTAAGAACCTTTTTATATCTACTTGTTACAGGTATCCAACACCCTAAAATTAGTTGAATTTGTCTGTTCATCATAGTGCATATCTTTTATGATACCATTAATCCCTAGCTCAATACCGTAATATAAATTCACTATCACGTGAATTTCCTCGTAGAGACAACACCACATGAAGTGGTAAAGAGTCGAAGAATGACACGTCTCACAAAACTCATCTGCTTCTCGTCACGCTGCACGCTGCTTTCTGCTGTATTCCCGGGAACAGGTTGACGTGTCTTTGAATTGGTCTACGCCGGCCTAAAGGTCGAGGCAAATCAGAATATGGGACAGCATCAGGACAAATGACGCACGTTAGAAACAAGTATAAACCAGGCTAAAGAACGTATTTAACCACACAGTACAACGTTGCAGACTGTAAAGGGCATGCTGGTTGTTTCTAGGAAATGTGAGTACTGATATATGGTATTGGCTTTGGTAAAGTAAATTTGATTAATATTACACAATATAATTTAACGAATAGCGGTGCGGTAACGGTGCCAATCGTTTTAGCCACGACAGTATATATAGCAGAGCATCTAAAAGATTTCCTTCCGTGCATACATAAATACTGAATTTATGTATGCCGCCACCTGCAGGTTTGTATGTCCAGCCACTGATTTTTTTGTCGAACGTATGAAACACACCGACTTCTTGGTGCCACACGGGGTCGCTGTAAAATGTTCAGCTAACATTATATAGAGCCTTCTCGCTCTCCGTTGAAAATGTTGGACGAACTTGACCGTTCCCAGGGTTAATTATGTCAAACATGGGGGCACGCGTCGCACGGTTGTTTAGGAACTTTAACATAGAAAACCGCGCACATCGTGAAATAGGGAAGGCAAAACCTCAACCTGCACCTCGACATCAGACCCACATTGATCCCGTTCACAGTACACAGGGTGAGTAGTTAGCACACAGTACGTTTTGTCATTGTTTTGAAGACGGGCGGAGGGTCAATTACTCAGGCTGGTACAGTACTGTAACGTAACTAGCTAATTTGACTTGCCAGTCTAGAAAGTACGTTTAGCTAAATGGTGTGTTATACAACTGAGTAGTTTTAGGTTACTGGGTTTAATCAGTCATTATTACATAACTTGAATATGTCACCAACCTCCATGCGAATAGTTCCCAATCGAAGTTACTGCCCCAAGCCCTCTTCCGTTCATTGATTGTGACAGGTGAGGGTGGTCATAACACGCAGCACGTTTTTGATCAACGAGGGACGGGTTGAAGGGGACACGTTTGCGGAATATAGGTTTTTGGAATACTTAAGGGTGCAACGCAATTTACCTTCTACGTTAGCAAAATCAATTAACTAATCGGTAACTATTTTCCATCAACTTAAAAATAGGGTGTTCCTTCTAATGCTTAGCAGTATGTACCAGCCTGAGTCACGTTTACACCTGCTTTTCTTTCTTTCCTACCTGAGACCTTAATTATATATTTTTTTACCATAGTTCCTGAGATTGCTGATACCATCCACAAGAAAAATGACTCCCTGTTGGTGTTTCTGAAGTCTGTGTATGTGGAGTCAAAGGATCCTACTCTAAAGGCAAGTGACTAAATAATTGACCAACTGCAATTTCCATTATGGTTTATGTAATAGCTAAAATTACATCTATATTAGACTATCACCCTACTCTGTTTTGATCCAAGCAGGCTTCAAAAGAGGTGAATGAGGAGGAAGAAGTGCGCAGACCCCTCATGTACAGCCTGCCCGGGGACCCTATTGGTATTGTAGATATCACTGACGTTCCTAAAGGCAAACTGTCTATTGTTGAGGCCCTCAAAGCTCTCAGCAATCACAAGAATTCTCCCCAAACGTGGACAGTGGACAAGGTTGCACAGGAGTACACTCTCGACTTAAAAGACACTAAAGCGCTTCTACAGCATTTCATCCCCTTTGAGGTTAAGATTATACCCCCCAAGACACATGATGCAAAGCAGATCAAAGACACCTAGGACAAGGGTGAGATATCGCTGGCCTTTAAAGACTACAGCCATCGATTTTGTGTCTATGGATTATGTATATGTAAATGAGATTTAAGGTTGTCTGCTCTCCAACTTTCTCATGGATTAGAAAATGTCAGTATTATCCTCATCGAAATGAAACTGCTTTATTTTTTTTCCATAATGTCGCAAAAAGAGGTGAGAGCATGGGACTTGAACCCTCTTCCCGGACCCCACATGCTATTGCTGCTTTCAGAAAGGTAGAACTTTTGAGGGCATGGGGTCGTAACCATACTTTTTCACCAGATTAGTCACAAATAATTTTTGACCTTGTCCAAATGAAGTATACTGTGTGCAATGTTTTTACATTCTGTAATGTAAAAGCATGGACTTTCCAGGCATTTGAATCCAGTACTATAAAATAGAAAGTTTGGAATTCGATTTTTGTTCTTCATATTTGTGACAGAATCTCATTACACATTAAATATATTGGCTATAAATTACAACAGATTGACCTAACTGGTTGATACAGACATTGATTTTTATAAGTCATTTAAGGCCTTTATCTGTGTATGTTCACATGTGATTGTAATAAGAGGATTTAAATGTTATTAAATGGGTTGAGTCATCATTTTTTACCTGAGTTCTATACCTCCCAGTCCCATTTATCTCTGGTTTCTTAGTTTGACATGATGTAAGGTCATGGAGTTTTGGAACCAGCTTAGTGGGGATGGCCATGATGAATGAAGAGCTAAAGTCAATTAACTTTTGTTTATGTGGGACAAGGCAGATTGCACAGTTGTGGAGTTGGTGTGTTCTGTAGACCCGTTTGGTCAATAGGCAAACTGATGTGAGTCCAGAGGTGAATGGGGGCAGGACTGAAGGTGGATCAAGACCAGTCTTTCAAAGCACTTCGTGATCGTGGGGTAGAGTGCAACCGGCTGGAAGTCATTTTGGCTTGATGCAGTAGAGTGCTTCGGAACTGGCACAATGTTTGTGGTCTTGAAGCATGACATTTAGGATGTTATCAAAAGTATATATTTATATAGAAAAAGTATAAGAAAAATGATAGCATGCTACATTATAGTAAAATTGTTGATTAACTTGGCCCATAAAGAACTATGACTTTTTGGCTATGAAATACTCCATTGTGGTGCTGTCCAATGAGGTTTAAGACTTATGGTTGTATTCATTATGGTGTGTTTTCTTTGGTCCTCCACTGTAGAAGTCTACCAGGTTGTTTGCATTGCTGAGCTTTGCGGTGTTTGCTCTACTGTTGATGTTAATTCTAGATGACAAACTCCTCCAATAATACAAGTGGAAATTCGGCACTTTCACCCTCATAATCATTGTATCATTTCAATTGCGAGAACAGGGAGGTGCCGCTGTAAAACAATATATATATATATATATATATATATATATATTTTAAATCCCAGTTAGTGGAAATTTTTATGGTAAATTATGAATAGATAATTAATTGATATTTAGGCGCCACTATTGTCCCATTTGTCATCAACCAATGAAATTGTAGCCCACAGTCGTTCCCGAGATGGCGGTGGTGCAAAAAGATGAGTCATTCTGACTCCTTGAGGTAATGGCCCTGCTTTATTTACCTTTGGGAATTGGTTTGATTCGTTTTATAAAGTTAATATAATGAAACTATTTCAACTTCTAATGAACACTTTTGGTTGAAATAAATCTACTATTTATTCATTATTATATGAAATAAACATCGTATTTTTTTCCCTGAGTGTGTCGACGGTTATAAACGTTGAATTGTTACGTTGTATACAAATAGACATATGTGTACGCACGTGCCTTGTAGGCCGAATCATGCAACCAAACCTTTACGCCTCTGTATGGTCCCTATCCATTTCAATTGGAGCTTTGGATAATGGGAGTATCCAAACCTGTCCCTACTACTGGTTGATAGGACTGTCAGTAACCAGGATACGGACAGTGATTGTTTTTTGTAACAGTGCAGCGAAAGTATAGTTTCGACCCCGGAATAGTAGAAGGTAAAATGACCGTTCTCAGGGAAACTGAAGAATAAGGGTATGGAATACAATTAATTGACTTAGAATCAAATCATTGCATGCTCATTAAGTCATGATTTTGTTTAGTAGGCCTTGGTTAGAGCAATCCAGACATCGAGAAACATTTTCTGCAAATCAAAGCAAGAAGGATATGCGGATCACCGGTTGTTGAATCGTGTAGGTGGCATTCGCTGTTACAGTAGCCCTGTAAATAATGTTATTTCATTTGACGTATTAATCAGCGTACAGCGAGAGATATTTAGTTGTATCTTCTGATATCGATGACTTACAAACAGCATCCAAACACCGTCATGGATCAACTCTAAGACTGAAGCGAGGAACGTGTAATTGTCTTTGGTGAAACCTTTTTGTCCAGACCTGACCAGTCAACCTGAGATTTTGGAAGGAAAAAGGTAATATTATCCTTTCTAGACCAAGGATTTTGTAAAATAAGCGACATAGAGTCTAAACTACAAACCGCATCAGAAGTAGTTTTAATTGGTGCATGTACACATGTGAAATGTATGTACTTGTTTGATGAAACTTATCTTAATCAAACCAACATCATCCAAATCTATTTTTAATATATAATTATGTAAAAAATATATAGAAATAACTAGGCTTAAAATGTTAATGTGCATTGGTTTGTTTCTGGGTCTATTTTGCAGAATGCACAAGACTGTATATGAAATGCAATTACATATCTTAAGATGTTCGGTCTTTACATTTACAGGACATTACATTATTTTTGGAAAGTCAGCAGAAATGGTTGACTTGCGCCTACTGCAGAAAATCAATTGAGCCTATATATTTTAAAGTCTGTAGTCGTTTCAGTAACATTTTAGTCGTCGTATACAGAGCTACTTGTTACGTTTCTGTACTGGCCCGCCTGAATCAAACCAACACCCACTGGCGTTGCAGGCACTATGTGGTGACAACTGATCTACACGGGACGCCATTCATGCCCTAGTCGATCATTCCCATGCCTCGTATTATGTTCAACTTGACGTGATTATTTGTAACTATTTATTATTTGCTACTGTAAGAACTAACTTACCTAGCTTATTAGGCTGTCTTATTTCGCAATTTGCGAAACGCATCATTCCGATTCATATCTAGACACAGACAAAACATTATTCCTGTTGTTGACTGTAAACATTAGTTTGACACACAGCTCGTTTAATTGTAGTGGTTAATGAGTAGCTCAAAAGCTTTTTGAATGAGTTACAAAGCAACCGGCGAGGCTTGCTGTCTGGCTGTAGGTCTCTGTTGCTAGGTTCCTTGACTACTCAGCATTCAGTGTTATCACTGACTTCCAAGGTAGCATGGCAGATTCTTTTTTAACAGTTTCTATGGTTTCGGTTAAGTATTTGTGATATGATGATAAAGCGTTTTCTCTGGTCTCTTTTCTAGGTCTTCCATCACATTTTAAATGACTGTTAAATACCAGAGTAAGGACTGTGTGGAAGGATACTGGCCTAAATACTGTGCTTTGTTTTCTTTTTTATTTCAAAGTACTGCGTGATGACTTTAATAGGTCACCTGTGTGTGCCTAGCTGACAAATGGCATATGTGTAATTTTTGAATGAAGAGGAGACAGGAAGGCTAATGTGTCCGTATAATTTGAATGAATAATTGTGTAAGTTAGAGTTGAGTACTGCTACACTGTGCAGAATTTGTCTGACTGTATCTGTCAATAATGACCCCCATAGCATCCTCGTGAGTGGAGAGAGCAGGACATTACAATTAGTTGGTGTCCTGAGAGCGGGACATAACAATTTGGTGGTGGAAGAATGGGATTCAGTCTGAGTCTTGTGAGCACTAGACTCAAAATGTAGCTGTGCATATTTGAACCCTGTTGTCAAGGTGAGAGGAAGTGCATTCAACCTACCAGACATAGTTTTATTGATTTATCGGTTCCTGTTCGGTTACGGTAGCCAGTTGTTGTCATTAATAATAATAAAAAAACTCCCTCCTTTGTTTTTGTCAGTTGACAAACATAATACAATTTCTGCAGCATGGTTAGGTGTTTGAATTTACTTTCAACTGTCATGGCACAATTTTATATTAATTTAGAAAACAGACATGGCCATTTTTCATTTTTACGTTTTGTTTAATTATTTAATATGCCTTGAAATCCTGCATATCACTGTACCTTCAACCTACAGATTACGGAATGACTAAAAATAACATTGGAAAACATTTGCTACAGACAATGTGAGAAATCCATGCAAATTGGTGGAACCGCTTATAGTATGGCACATTAAAACAGCCCTATTCTCCCAGAGAACAAGCGTTTAAAGTGTGTTTTGTTTGACATTTGCTTTAGAGACATTGTAAATGATACCAGCCAGTCTACAGTAACACTATCCAGTGTTTATATAAGTGATAAGCTATTTTTATTGCAGTTATAAATTGTCTCTCTAGAAAAACATTGGCTTGGTCAGGGAAATGGTCCAAGAAATATTTTTCTGGCATAGCTTAATTAATGCATATTGCTAATTGGCTTTTTTGAGGTAGATAACATTGATGAAGTAGTTGTATTGGCATGCTTATAATAGTGTAGTAAACCATTTTACATCTGACTAGTTAGACTATAATGGTATACTGTTTATGAAGGAATCCTTTTATCTCTAAAAAGTACTCACAGTCTTATCTAGATTTTGCTCAGACGTATCTAACCAGATACCAGAGTTTGTACCTGTTTTTTATCTTCCATTATAGTTTAAGGTCAGCAGAAAACAAAAGGTCACCTCACTGTATCAGTTCAGACCTGATACACATGTCAGTATACCTTTGAGGGCATGGTCACATCTTAAAATCATCACTGATACCTCTATTTACCAACTGCCATTTACCCACGGAGGTAACAGGCCTGTGGACAACCATTGTCAATGCGGGCCTTCACTACACCCTCCAACCTTGACAACCCAAACATATCGATACTGTTAGTGGACTTTAGCTGTACGTTCAGTACTGTAATTCCTTTAGTGTACAAGACAAACTGTCTGAGCTCAACGTGTCCAGCACCATCAGTCAGTAGATCAATTACTTTCCGATAACCAGGACACAGAACGTGTAGTTGGGAAAATACCTTTTAGTGGTGATGGTTCATCCAGTGCTGTGGCCATTACCAACTGGCCATTTGTGAGTATAGTTTAACAGGACTATCCTCATAATTACCTGAACCGTAAACTGATTACACATCATTTACAATCTATACTCCTATCATAAATTTGTACATCAACTCTAAATCGATGCATATTCACTGGTCATTATCTGAATCAGTTTTAGCTCTGTGCTGTGTCGACACAAACATTGGCTCTGTCTGGGAAATGGTCCAAGAATAATTTTCCAGGCATGGCTTAGTTAATGCATATTGCTAATTGGCTTTTTTTGAAGTGGAGATGTAAACCATTTTACATCTGAATAGTTCGATTCCAATGGCATACTGCTAGTTTGACCACTACCATCACCAAATTCTGTGTAAGTGTACAATAAATGGTGTTCACATTTTGAAATCCCAATACTACTGGGAAAGGAAGGACATTTGGTTATACATAATACACAAAGACCCAGTGCTGTATTTACAGAGCACAGAGGGCCGTCTGGCAAGGGAATGGAAGATCCTTGCCAGTCCCATATAAAGTTGGCATCTCATATCTTGCTGTCTTCTCCTTGCTCTTTGTGTGTCAAGGGAGGGTTTTCTGCCCAATGAGGCCTTCTGTCCCGTCCAAGACTGAGCGGATTAGAAGCTTTAGCGTCTCGTTCACTGGAACACTGGAGGGATTTGTAGGGAAAGGTTGTTTGCTCAATCTCTGTTGATCTTCTTAGAAAGTGTCCGATCACGCAGACAGTCTCTGGGTACATGTTTCAGTGAACGTTTTATTTCCATTTGAATCGTGTCATTTCATTTGGTCCATGTTATGGGTTTCAACGAAGGCCACATTTGAAAACCCAAAATAGAAAGTTTAAATGTAATGTTTGATATTTGTTTGCTTGCTAATTGTTCCCCTTTCTGTCGGCCCCTTCCAGTCAGACCTCCAGAAGATCTCTCCTTCACGATAATATGCTGGTTTATTCAGTTGGACCAAGAACTGCATCTGAGCCCTCGTGGTTGGCGAGAGAAGAGCTCCAGTAACAATGTCTAAAGCCAAGCCTGCACCCCCTGGTGAAGAATGGTTTACTCCACTGTCATTCCCCCTGTGGAGGCAGGGGAGACGTACAACGCCAGCCTTTACTGTCTTGTCATGGCGGGGATGTTGAACCACTCCGATCACCTCCAGGGCCAGCGTGGCATGCAAGACATGTCCACGGAAAACAGCTCTTATGGCTTCTCCTGGTCACCTTTGGACCTGTACTCAGTCACGCCGACAGCCAAGGCCCAGGAGAGTGTCCTGGGCGTTACCATGCCCCTTCAGGTGTTCTTCTGCGCCGCCATGGTCTCCATCCTGCTGGTGTCCTTCCTGGGAAACGTGGTGGTGGTCCTCATGGTCTACCAGCGTGCTGCCATGCGATCCGCCATCAACATCCTGTTGGCCAGTCTTGCTTTCGCGGACATGATGCTGGCTGTTCTGAACATGCCCTACGCCCTGGTTACAGTGGTGACCACGCGCTGGATCTTCGGGGATGTCTTTTGCAGGGTGTCGGCCATGTTCTTCTGGCTTTTTGTCATGGAGGGCATGGCTGTCCTGCTGATAATAAGCATAGATCGCTTCCTGATCATTGTCCAGAAACAGGACAGGTTGAGTCCACGGCGAGCCAAGGTGCTTATAGCCGTAACCTGGACGGTCTCGTTTTGCCTCTCTTTCCCGCTAGCCGTGGGTTACCCATCTCTGCACATCCCCTCCAGAGCTCCGCAGTGTGTGTTTGGTTACACCAGCGAGCCGGGTTACCAGGCGTACGTGTTGCTCCTCATGCTGGTCTTCTTCTTCATTCCCTTCATGGTAATGCTCTACACCTTCATGGGGATCCTGAGCACCATCCGGCACAATGCCGTGCGCGTCCACAGCCACCCGGACAGCATCTGCCTGAGTCAGGCCAGCAAGCTGGGCCTCATGAGCCTACAGAGGCCGTTCCAGATGAACGTAGACATGAGCTTCAAGACGCGTGCCTTCACCACCATCCTCATCCTGTTTTCCGTGTTCACCGTGTGCTGGGCTCCCTTCACCGCCTACAGCCTCGCGTCCACATTCAGCAGCCCCTTTTACCATAAGGCCGACTTCTTCGGGGTCAGCACCTGGCTCCTTTGGCTGTGCTACCTCAAGTCTGCCCTCAATCCCCTTATCTACTACTGGCGGATCAAGAAATTCCGGGACGCTTGCCTTGACCTGATGCCCAAGTACTTCAAGTTTCTCCCGCAGCTGCCCGGGCACACGAGGCGCCGTATCCGACCCAGCGCCGTGTACGTTTGCGGGGAGCACCGCGCCCCGGTCTGACCCCGGGGCCACAGGGTTAGGGTCACTGCCATGTACTGTAGGTCTTGTTCGAACATTTCTACGTTTGTTTTTTTTTTTGCCCTATTCAGTCCAAGTATTCACGATGAGTTGGTGATGCCCTGTTTTTACCAGGAAAGTAGTTCATAGCTGTAGAGTTTGTTTACAAAGCGTGTACATTAACTGCTTCTGTGGTTTTGAATTGCGGTCACAAAGCTGCCCGGATTTACTTTGTGTCAATGATATATATCTAGTTTTGTTTTTTTGTGCCTACCTAAGTAGTCTATGCCAGTCAGAATGCTGCTACATCTGGTAAAAATGTGCAATTTCAGTGTACTGTACTTGAATGTAATAAAACTATTTGACATCTGTTACCTTGTAAATAATGTATTTGGTTTGAATGTGTTTCGGTTTATTAAAAAACTATTTAATGGTTAGGTTGTTACTATTGCTTTTGCAACCCAGAGCGTTTTAGAATATTTTATTTGTGTTTCAGCAAGTTCTAAGATCCTTTTTTGTGGTGTTTAATGTACCGTGAGCTCTAGCAAAGCAGGATAATAATGATCTACCTTGTTGTGCTATAAACATGTTTCACCGCTAACAAGAAAGGCTCTTGTAACTTTGAAACATTCTCTTACGAGTCTCATTAGGTCAGGAGCTAATGTTTGTTAGGGATGTTACAATGCCCTTCCCAACATGTGAAAATACAAATCATCCAGAAACGTGATTATTCTTAGATCATAAGGTAATTGTGTATTAGCCCGGTTTTATGAGAAGGAGGTATGTAACAACTCTTTAGGGTTAGTTGATGCCTTACTGTCTATGGGCATTTCTCAATGAGGCCAATTTTAAATGATTGGTATTACCTCCCTACAGTATATTCACTTTGCACAATGGCCTAGAGACAAGGTTACCACTTCTCAGATGTTACTAGTTATGCTCTTTCAAAGTTTAGGCTTAACGAAGCACATCTCTTTGCATCCGACAGCAGCGTTTTTACCCTCAGGTACCTTACTTCCTGTGATCTGATTTGCTGTCGAAACCTTTCCACCCTCCATCCATGCAGGATTTCTATAAAGCCCTTATTTCCATGAATCCATCTTTATTTTGGTTGTTGATTTTAGTTAACACAGCTCTTTGGTGCTGCATTGGTTCACATCCACTGTGAATAGATGTTAATAGTTACAAAGCAATTCATTTTAATGTGAACTTAAAAGGCAAAGGTAATCTCTGCAGGCACATTTACAACATTAATTACAGGGATTGAAAATGAGGAGAAAGAAAGTGCAGACAGGTCTGAGGCAGCATCACCTTAAACGGATGCCAGACTCTGAAAGATCAACCGGTTGATTTCCAAAATGGACATTTAGCCTCAAAGAGACTCCGGCCCCTGTGGCTTTTTGCAGCAGGGCCAGGTCCATAAAAATTAATTCAAAAGAACACAGGGTTGGACAAAGACAGTTCCTCTCAGCTTGAAGCGTATAAAGGATGGTGTTCCTAATCAGCTTCCTCTCTGGAATTCATTATTCCACTAGCAGTGACTAATCAGTGAGCTTGGGGCTTTGAAGTTCACTTTAATCATAGCTCAGAGCACAATTACTAAGCAACAGCAACTTGGAGGTGTCTCAAGAGAAGGTGGATCTACGTTTGTATTGTTTAGTAAAGGTGTCGCTTTCCTCCTAAGGAGCCTTGTGTTTAAAATTACAGGCATAATAGCATTTGTGTTAAACATAACACTAATTATATTGGAAAAGAGTTGTTTGTGAAGTGCCCAATGACCTGGTTCTTTGATGTTGCAGATGTGTCTGTTGTCTACTACGTGGATCATATCAGTTTCCACCCAATTGATTTCTAAGTATTTTTGGTCATGTTTTATTTGACAGAGATAAAGGGTTTTAACTGAAGGTGAGCTGGATTTGAACCCAGGCTGCAGATGTACATGTGCACCTAGACTTCTGGACCATCCAAGCTCACTGCATGTAAACTGTTTTTACATGATTTGTTTTCTGAGTAATTTGTCTAAAATAATCGTCTGGCAGCAATGACATCAACAAGAACATAATTTCCAGGAATTATAAATGACCCTACTGTTCTGCGCTGGCCAACAGCTGTTAGTTTGCCAAGAAAGAGTATTACAGTAGCGGGCAGCATAAAATAGCAAGATGTGAAAAACTAATGATTAGATGTATGGTGTAAGAATTAACGCAATTAATTGAGTATTAAATGTTGTGACTTCACAGCTTCGTAGAACTAAAACACACACAGCATCTTTGCGCCACAAACTGGAGAACTAAAATCATGGTGGAGCTGCTGCAGTTTGCTAACAACTTGTGCTCATCATTTTCAGTGCAGTCCAGCAAAAGCAGATCAATAGGCCTATAACTAATAAGAACAAAGCCCTCCTTTGGTGGGCAGAGCTCCAAAATATAGAACAATCATTACTGCTGTAACCCCAGTTGTATCAGCGGAGCAGATCCCATTTGGAGAGTTCTGGGAAATGCTTATTGTTGAGGCATGTACCATTACATAGCTGCACTCCCATTTGATGAAGCTTGTTTTTCATGACGTTTATCATGTCTGCCTTGAGTCTAAGCCTAACATTTGTTTTGTCAGGCTATGCCGTCCAGGCAACAAGTGAAACCAAGTGGTGCTTACCAGCCAAAACAGGTCCCCGTTTGTCTACTACAACCAACATTTAGTAGAATATATTATGACCTGCAAACTAAATTACTAGGGTACTTTCATGATCAAACCTTGAATTAATCTATAAACGGAATAGAGTTCCATCTCATAAATAGCCTATATCCATGTATTTTATACAGGACAATGAAATAGAAGGTTTTAACAAACTAGATTTTTCATGTTAAATAGACAAGTGCTGATTAAATATTGTGTTCATGGTTCCTAAAAGAGATGGGAGCTCAAGAAGAGAACTTAAATGGATGGGTGGCCGACTTGATATACAGAGCATCCAGTATAACCTTGGACTGAAAAACAATTACAGATGACACTTTTGTGCTTGGAGCCCAGTCTCATTACAATACAGTTAACTCCTCCAGCATGGGCCCTTGCTGGTTTCCATGGCAATTGGGGGCATGTGCATAGGCTTGTGTGCGGCGTGAATCCTCCCTCGTCATTGGTGGAGCGCATGCAGGTCTATGTGACAACCGCCCGTGGCAGACTCCCCCGCACGCATAGCGGACAGATGTTAGACAGACACTGCAACACATAGGATCTTCACTGCTCTAAAATAACTTAAAGGTGGGCTAACGCTACACTTTCCGCATGTCACTGTTATGTGATGAAATCGAAATGAATGTAATTGGCTGTTTTGGTCACTGATGAAAAAGTCCGTAATGTCAATGTGAAACACAATGTCAGCAAATTGTTCTAACTTAATTACAAATATAACATATAATAGATCGCATACATATCACGCGAACTGCAACAATAGCCTCGCAAAAGTGACCCCTATGAGAGGGGCAAAAAAAAGACCCACTCACATTAAGTCTTACCCAGACTTTGCCAAAAGGCTCTAGGAGACTCATAAATAATCCTGAAGATATACAATATAGTCTTATCAGTCTTTTTGGTTGTTTTTGTATTGATCAGTGGCAAAACAACAATTATAGTTGTATCTAAACCTTTACAGTATATTCATATACAAAACTTGAATCCCTCTATTTATGTAATTGTAAATACTATTATTATATAGCTGTAACTCACCTCAGACAACATGCCCATCTACTTTATAAAATATATTTCAGGCATTGTTTCTGCTTGAGACAAGGATGCGGAAAGCATTTTAGTCATGAATCAATGAGCCAGATTCAAATGAGCTGTACCAAATGAACACGTGCACCCAAGACAGCAATTAAACCTGACATGCCTAGAATAATAATCCTTGTTGACCCACTACTAACATTAAGTTATACATAATTGGTCAGAGTACTTTTTGGATCCACTATGTGTTAAATGAGATTGGAATAGGATCAAAGAGAGATCCCTATCTCTTTGAGGATTCCCGGAAGATGTTTGACAGAAATCTCTCATCCCCAACTGAAATTCAAAGGACACAAACCTTTTCTGAGGACGGCGGCCCTAGTGAGCCATCTATTCCTGGGTGGTGGAGATTCTGATAACCACAATGGCAGTCTTTCAATGCGAACACTCCTAACACCAATTCAAAATTTCAATAACGAGTGTACGTCTGGCACTGACGGAAAACAATGCTAAGAACCAAACACCCTTTAACACCTACACCAGCCATATACTGTAGAGTAGGTTGCCTTCCTGTTTCCTGGACTGGGGCATGAAATATTTGGGCTGCAAATCCATAACTGATCAACAAACTTTCCAGTTTTCCAAATCGCATGTAGTAATGACTGTAGTGTTGGGTTTGTTTATTTGCTGAAAAAAAACAAAGAACGTATGAAAATAAACAGAAACGTATCACATTTTGTTTCTTTTCATATCGCAGTGTTAGTTCCCTCCGATTTACCATCAATATCTTCCCAAAAGTCCAAAACGATCTTATAGCTCCCAAAACATTTTCTTCTTCTTTAATGCCATTCAATTATTTATTACATTACCTCACTGAATTACTGTTATTCAGATGGGACATCGCAAAAAGAAAATTACCACAAATAATTTAATATGCATGGACCACATGAAACAATTCACAACATGACCATCCACGCTGCCCTCCCAATCCTCCGTCTGAACAGGAAAGGAATCGTTTTCGGGTTAGCTGATATACAGCATTACATTGTGACTGGCTGCCGTTCTGCGATTTGTAGACCATTCAGCGGCTGTTTCCAAGAGCCCATTCACTCATCAGTCCCAGGCGTCGTCTTCTGAGAGAGGACCAGATCCTTCACCGCACCGGTCAGGGAGACCAACTCCTTTCGGATGGCCTCGACCTCATCCCCCTCCTTCTGGCCGTCTCCTTCTCCCTGTTCGTGCTTGTTCATGTGACTCTGACTCACTAGGTGCTTCACCACCAAGGCCTGGTAGCCCGTCAGCAGCCTGTGATGCTCCTGGAACACAATACCAACATCGTATGAAGCACACCGGTTCCCCCCCGGGGTCCGACGGCGGTGGACAGAACTACAAAGAAAAAACCCATTCCTTTCCACCTGGGCACGCCATATCAAACCACCAACCACCCCAGCGGTGGCCATATCCAACCACCAACAACCCCAGCGGTGGCCATATCCAACCACCAACAACCCCAGCGGTGGCCATATCCAACCACCAACAACCCCAGCGGTGGCCATATCCAACCACCAACAACCCCAGCGGTGGCCAGTACCTCGGAGAGGCGTCCCACCAGAGTGCCGATGACCTGGGGCACACAGCGTCCTGGGGCGTGCAGCATGCAGTTGGTGCTGGCTTGGAAGAGCAGCACGCTGGTCAGGTGTAGGATCAGGGCGGGGTCCTCCGCCTCCTTCAGCTGCTCCACCAGGGCCTGCCGGTGCAGGAACAGGGCCTTCCTAGGAACCAGAACGAAACAACGCCGGCAAAAGGAGGTTTAGAGCTGGAGACGATAGTCCAGATCCATGTTACCGCCATTCATCCCATGATACAGGGGTTTTAACCACAATGCATCAGGGTCCCTCGCTTAACCAGAATGCATCAGGGTCCCTCACCGTTCTCTTTTCTTGTCTCCCTTCTTCAGCATGAATCCACAGACCTCAACCGCGGTTTCTACACTCGTTAAAAAATCTTCAATTGCCTGACAAAAAAAGGATACAGTGTCAGACAACCTAGAAATCCATATAATACATTCAGAAGAACAGAACTCAGTTTGCAATTCACATTTCTTCTGTGATTATTTAAGGCTAGATATCCATGTGTATACATTACTTTTCCATTCAGACTGTTGTGCACTTTCATAAGAGGTCCCTTGGTTTCCTCTGGAAGCTTTCCTAATATCTTCAATCTGACCTAATGGGAGAGCAGCATCAACATGTACTGTGGTTAGGGAATGTGGAGCACGTGAATGATGCTTCAAAAGCTCTCAACTGATAGGGTTCAAGTGGACCAACTAAGAGGTGAGCTTGCCTCATTGGTGATCGAGTTGGGATTCTCTACTGACATCATGAGTTCAGCCGCCATAAAGTTCACCAGGATGTTGGTGACATCAGTGCACACAGTCTTCAGAACGTGCTTGGCAATATGCACCTGAGTCTCATCTGTGGGCCCGAACATTACTATGTTGAGGCTGCATATTTAGCGTTTACATTAAACGTGTCAGTGGCGAGAACCACCTCTACTTTAAAGGCAAACTCTAATGGGTTCACCTGAGAAGAGCTTGGTCCCTTTCTCGAAGAGCCTGATGTTGTTGTAGAGGTTGGAAAGCTCCTCCTGGAAGTCTTTTACACTTCTCTTCTTGGTTCCTCCCGTAGTGGAGCTGGTGGATGACATGAACACGGTTCGAACCACCTCCTGGTACGTCTTAGTCAAAGGCCTGAAGACAGAAGCACAAGTCCTGCATGTTTAGACTCACAGTGGAGTATTTCAATGGAAGAAACGGCATGTAGCCTGGCAGAGATTGTGACAGGAAACCTTAACAGATGCTCTGCCAATTCACAGAGGATTTCGTCAGGGCAGTCACACACTCGCTCTTCTAGGACAGCCACAATCTCCTCCAGGGCCATGAACGGAACTTCAGTATGTTTGTTACGACCTGAAAAAGGGTTAAGAACTGAAATATAATTGACCTCGTGGGGTGCCACCATTTTTCGTCTTACACTAACAGACTTAATTACCCGGGCGGGGGGGGGGCAGATCTCCGCCCACACAACCGCCGAGACCTCATTATAAAGACGTGCAGACAAGTGTGCACTTACAACAGTTGAACGGCCCACAAACTTCGGCCGCTTGAGTGCGAGCGGGGTAAACCCAGAGACGCCGTGAAAATGCGCGCTCCTTACTTTGCGCGGTGACCGGCGTGTCCTCGTCGCTGTCCTCATCCCGACGGGTCTTCTTCTTGGTCTTCCTGATCCTCACCTCGCGGGCGTTGCATCCTCCGCCGCCTCCTTTACAGCCGCTGCCCTCTGGGAAGCCCAACCGGCAACGGAACAGTTCACAGTTAAGTGGAGCCTGGCGGGGATAAAGACGTCGAGCCTCTGTGGACGTCCAGATAATGTTCGAGGGGGCGATGGCGCAGATTCTCTACTGGCTTTTTAATTAGCTGCTGCTCACCCTCAAGCCCCCCCTCCCGTTTCATATGGATCCGCTAGTCAATGTGCCCCGGGCTCCTGTCAGTACACGCTCTATTCACACTCTATTCACACTCTATTCACACTCTATTCACACTCTATTCACACTCTATTCACACTCTATTCACACTCTATTCACACTCTATTCACACTCTATTCACACTCTATTCACACTCTATTCACACTCTATTCACACTCTATTCACACTCTATTCACACTCTATTCACACTCTAGTCAGAACCCTCACTGTTGACATGGTGGCGCTTACCTCTACATCTTAACAGAAGTTATGAACTCAATCAATCCCTATTTACAAAGCCCTTTTCACATCAGCAGTTGTCAAACCTTTCTAAAACAATTAGGAACACAGTTTTTCAGGCTGATTTATGAAGGCTAGAACTCTAAAAAGAGGTTGCCAGAGCAGTGTGCCGTCAACACACTGCATTAGGGGAAAAAACTAATATGTGTTTTAACCGCAAAACACTTGGTGATGTTGTGATCTTTAAAGTCATGCTGCCACACTGTAGCCTGCGTGAGTATGCACATGATAGCAAGTCGTCTGAATTTAGAGTACAAGTACAGCACAACGAAACGCAGTTTGCATCCAACTAGACGCGCAAAATGGGTCTGGGGGCCCTTGAGGCCTGAGCAATGCCTCAAAACGTGGCAATCGCTGGGACCACAACCGTACCTGTAGTCTTCTTCCTCCTCTCCGCCTCCCTTTTCTCCTTCTTAGAAGGGGCCGTGCTTTCTGTCAGCACGGAGCCGAGCTTCAGATCTTCTTCCGTAATCAGGAAAACCGGGTTGTTCTTGACCTCCTGCAGGAAGAACAGGCCGGAGTTGATGAGCCGTGTGACTTAGCGAACAACCGCCAGGCCCCGCTAGGCCCCCGTGGGCGTCACCTTCTGGGCTTTGTGCTGCATGGCCTCCTCGAAGAGAGCGAGGCAGTTGCTGATGAACTTCTCGCTGACCACCACCGTGTCTCCCAGGACCCTGGCGCTGGACTGCACGTTGGTCAGCCTCATGGCCTCGTTGATTACGATGCCCACGTCCTCCATGGACAGGCAGCTGGGCAGAATGGGCTGCGTGGCAAAAGAGGGAAAGTCTGCCGCCGCACTAATAGAGAAACCCAGGCACGTGAAAACCGCTTTAAAATGCGTGTGAATAGGCAGAGAATCGATCATCTGGTACGGACCTGCACGTCGGTCCATGTGGCAGAGTTGACGGCCTCCTCCACAGATGCCTCCACCTGGTCTACCAGGGCTGGGCCAACACAGGCCGCCCTGAGGAACAGCAGCTTGCTGGACTTAAAACGCTTCCTGATGTAACTCACTGCGTCGGGAATGCCGAGCCTGATCAAGGCATCGAACTCTGTGAGTAGGGGGGCAAAAAAAAAAAGAGAGAGAGCACTTTTAGAATACAAAAAGTGCTCTCGGTTGAGGCAGGATTCCTACATTCAGAGAAATGAACATTACAACCACAAGTATTCCCAAATCCTTTTCTGGGTTGAGTACCGAGGTATCCGTTCTGCTTGAGGAAGGAGTCGACCCAGTTGTTCTGGGTCCTGGAGTAGATGTCAGGGATGTAGACAGCCGTGTCCTGCCGTCCACCCACGACGCTGCCTTTCAGACGATCGAGATTCACCATTTCCTCCAGAATAGCTAGGGAACAAACGGTGGAGGATGATGAAACGGTAGTTGAATGACCACAGCAAGCATAAAACAGAACCCATTTGATTAGGCCAACTGAACATTCGTATTACATAGGGACACACGAATCCAACCACGACTACACCCTAAACACACATGGCATATTGCTGGTAATTTGTTACTAGGTCGGACACAGACAGGAATACAGCAGCTACTTACAGTAAAGGAGATGTTCTTGAAAACCATAGACTGCAATCATGTTACTAACTGATGTTGGCCTAAACAAATACATCAAAGGAATAAGGTGTTAGGAACCAGGTGAAATCAACAGAGATAAAAGGTTACAAACTGTCGGGATAGAGCATACCGAGTGACTGCACTGAACAGCCCCCGTATGCGAGCTCTGTGGCGAGACACGAACGCAGGGGTGAATAAAACGCCCCTGTTGAACTCATCCATTTGGCCATGGAGGATTTTCCCCAGGCGCTTTGACAACTCCTGCGAGACATGAGACAACACAGCCAGGGAGGTCAATGTCTCCGGTAGGAACGGAGAGCCAGGGTTATATTCTACATGTATGCGTGTTTCTTGACTCACCTCCGTCAGAAAATCCCCTGGAAGGTCATAGATTTTACACAGTTCTGGGATGTTCACCGTGCCAGCCTCTTGTAGTTTATCATTCACCTCTTCAGAGATCCGATCCAGGTAGTTTCTAGAAAGCAGAGAAAGATCTAAACAAATCTGATAACCCTGTAGCGGAACGGTTCTACAATAAAGCACCAGGGTCTCAAGGTTTTATCATATGAAATACATATAATGTGGAAACGCCTTACTTATCGATAAGTTGCCCCAGCACCAACTGAACGCTTCGATCAGATCTTGTTATGTCATTTGCTCTGGCCTCAACATGGACCCAATCAACGTTGATAATCTGTAAACAATACAAGCCTCGTTGTCAGGCAGTATTTGACACTGTAATTAAAATAACACTTAACTACTGCTACACAAAAACTGGTAGTTATTGGAATGACACACACCTTTTGTAGGTCCACAATGTTGACACGCCCTTAGGAAAGCAAATTAACAAGAGTCACAATCAAATATATAATAGTATATGGACACTGTTGAATACCACGATGTAAAGTCCCATTTTAGACCCAGGCGGTACAGGAGATTCTCTTTTGCACAACGATTTGTCCATGTGAAGTTCTGTAAGTGTACAGTAAACCATGTATGCATGCGCAGAGATTAATTAAGGGACTTAGGTATTGGAGGTTTTGGAGTCAAAAGTAGGCTGTCTACCCAACTGACCTCCATGTACATAAAGTTCATCCTTGATCTCCCTACTGATTTGTGAGGGGGTGATGTATTCCTTTCCATCGATTGTGTGTACCACATCCAACTTTTTCTCTTCGACCAGCTTGGCAACGATTTCAATGCAGTTCCTCTCTGACAACCTGGAAATAATTTAGAGACACTGAGATTATATCATTCAGTTCTAAAGCGATATCATATTTCTGTAGACAGTATCGGCAAAACTTTGCTCTAACAGCTGTTTCCCCAAGGCCAGGCGTTCTGTTAACATTACTTACAAGGGGTCTCTAGGTAATAAAGCTGCAATGTATGTCCAGCTAAAACTGGTGCAAAAAGCCCTTAGGGACAGACACAGCCATAGTAGATTTCCTGCAGTGAGTTGCAACTTTAGCTAACTACTTATTTTGAATAGGTCGGTTACTACTATACAACCACAGCCGAACAAAGTAAATTAACATGCAAAACAATATCCGTTGTTATGCCAGCTAGCGAATGTGTCTAGCTAGGTACGTTTTTAACCATCCCAATATTGTAGCATTGCCATTGACCCACCAATAGTTAGTTTGCTCTATAATGATCATAGAGGAGCCAACTAGCTTCTGTAATTATGTTGATGCACTAACATTAGCTAGCGGGCCTCCGATATAAAAAAGTAGGAACTACCTCTGCACTGTGTCAGCAAACTGTGCTCTCTGGAAATCCGCTGCCAGTCGTCTGATTTCATCCCAGGAAGCTGCCATCATAATATGTTGGCTTCTAAATCTAAAACGAAATACCTAGAGCTTTACTAAAACCCCAAACGCCAGCTCTATGATTAGCTATCTACTGTACTAGCTGAGCCATATTGGGCCAAGCTAACGTTCGTAGGCTAGCGACTATGACATCCACACGTCAACATAACTTCTTCTTCTTCGTTAGATTGAATTGGCGGATTGCAACCAACTGAAAAATTGCATCAGTAGGTGCGCCACCTACTGTAAAGGGGTGTACGGCCTCGCTCTATGATTTATTTCTGCTTTATATTTGTGTATTTCTAACCAATTACAAAAAAGCCCTACGCAACCACGAGTAGTTTTACTGCAAAATGCTGAATTTAACAGCTGTCCTGCAATCAGAAAGTTCTAAATACCTAACAGCATTTTACAGTAGTTTCAAAGACACTTTCAAAAGCAGTTTTCATGAAAAATAATCCGAGCGAGATGCTCCGACCGAAAAGTAAAGCGGGAGTAAAAACGTTTCCCCTCCAACTAAATTCGTCCTTATTCGGTGGTCTTCTTCGACACACCAGTCATCTGCAGGCGTTCAAAAGCTTGGTACTTTTAAAAACAGTTTTTCTACCACCTGCTGGATACTGTGGTTACTAAAAACACAAACAATTTGCTTAAAATGATTATGCATTGACATAAAAGGCATACTTTTACAGTTTACAGGTTTTTACCAGCTTCTTGCTTTCTAAAGGTTTGTAAACTGTGGGGTTAAGACCATATTTGCTTGAAATAATTTACAGAAATCTAAACATGTTCAACTTAATCTGATATATTTGATAACATTTTATCAGGCAACTAGTTCATAATAATTCATTGTTTTAGAGTATATTATTGTTTTTATTAGATATTTTTTAACTCCTGCCACAGCATTTACTCTTTCTGGGGTCCACTCTAGACACAAAACAGGAAAAATAACAAAAAAGTACACTGATCAAAGCAAAACAGTCAACATATTTTTATACAACAAAATGCATCTGTGTCTATAATGTGCTTCTGTAACCAATACACTTTTCAGGGAAGTTGTTTCTGTAAAGTAGTTACAATGCTTATGTGGACACCCAGCCTAAAACCTACACAATTCAACAACAAGATTTAAAGCACTCTGACAAACTCTATCAAAAAAGCTCCTAGGAAGCAAGATGGGAAAAGCTTGGATTCGGATGTTGGGGGTAGATATCCCCTTAAGGCTGGAAGTAACCCCAGTCCCCTCATTCCCAGACCCACAAATGAACATCAAACAGATCGGAAACTGAGGTAGCCGACAAATCAGAATAACCAATGGTGGTTCATCAGTCTTGTGTCTTCCTGTTCTCCTGTTCACGTCCCCCCCTCATCCCTGGGCCCTACGATATGTAATCATAAGACCTACGGAAGAGGTGCGTCTTCAGTGAAGACTTACTAAACAGTAGCCACCCACATGAGTGCAGTCTCAGTACTATGACAGGGTCTAAAACCTGACTAGAATGTATATTCTTTCTTCAGGAATATGTTTGTTTCAATTCTTTAACCAAAATTAGTGGAGGAATTGGAGACAAAATGTTGCTGTTACATATTGTAGTAAGTTTCCCTGGTCAAGGTATAGCTTTTTAAATAGAAAGAGTTTATTTTTTTTACACTATTTCCTCCACATAACATTTTATACTGATCTTTTGTTCATATGCATTTCTATTTCAACATGAAAACTCAGCTGAACATTTGAGAGCACCTCTTTGGTCCCACACACCTGCAATGTGTTGACTGTTGAAAGCACATAAAACGTTTAATTTATTTAAGCAATCTAGTCACTTGCTAAATATTTTCATTACAAAGAACCTCTGTGATATCCATCTTGATAATTTACAACAACACCACTGAAGTAAAAAAAAGTATTCAAATGAATTAGACTATTAGTGCAAAGTAGGGAATATAAAAACCGTAGACAAACATGTTGTGTTCATACAAAAGATAATTATTTTCTATTTAGAATAGATGAAATGACACAAAACAAATGGTTAGAAGTATTTGAAGTCAACACATCTGTCACTGTGGGATATTACTTGGCCTTGATGCCACCTGGTACGAAAATATGGAAAATATGCTGTTGTGGGCTACTTATACCTCTCTATGACCCAACAAATTACTTTGTTATTTCTTGTCCCACTATATATGTTCTCTGTGTCGCTGGAGCCATGTAACTTATAGTACAATCCCCAGACATCAAACCTTTTTGTGTAACACTGTGTTCTTGTCCGTCTACTGGACAGTTTAGAGGTTTGATAAACTTGTAGTGTCCAAGTACCGACACTGGAGAGCACTGCAAGACAAGTAACATATTTTCACTTAAATCTACAGATGGCGTAAGTTAGTAGAGAACCATTTGCCGTACTGTCACAGAAGCCCAATACAACAATCTGAATAAAACGCCTCTATAAAAAGCCTCAGTTAAATGGACTGATAAGTTCAGGTATGTCTCAGACTCTCTGGCGTTTATATAATCAGGTTTGTCCCTATGAAATAGCATCCCTGTGTTGGGAACCAATTATGGTCTTATTTTGCTTCATGGTTACGGATATGGTCCAGTGGATAGCTTTCCTTTTTTGCAAAATCCCCCTTAGAGATAAGCATGGCTTTGTCATTTCAGAGGATTTCAGCAAAATAGCAAAGCAGCACTTCATATAGCAGCTGCAGGAAAATGTCTCAGTCCTTGTAACCACTCTAAGATCTCCTTCGCTCTCTTCCTTGTGCTCTCTCTCTATCTCTCTCTCTATCTTTCTTTCTATCTCTCTCTTTCTATCTCTCTCCCTCTGTCCCCCTCCCCCCTGTTTTCTCCCCCTCTTTCCTGCCCTCCCAGATTAACCCGTGTGCCTGTGTTTGGTCTGTGTCCTTCCGTTCCAACGTCAGACCGAGCTTTTTCATTTTCACAGGGATTCTTCAAATGTTCATTTTCTCCCTTTCTTCCCTCATTTCTGTGTCTACGACCTACACCTCGTGGCTGTAACTCCCGGCGGGGCTTGGGAGGGGTCAAGGGTCGCACAACGCGTCCTCCGAGATGTCGCCGCGTCTCATCACACGGCTCTGGCAGGAAGTCACCAGGTACAGGGCGCTTACAGGAGAGTGCACAGGCGCCGACGGGGCAACTTTCACAGGCGTGGGCGGTGCTGTGCCCATTTACATAGCTCCGTGCAGGAATGAACCTGGGTTCAAGTGGGGGCCCCGTGCGGTGTAGATTCCATCGTTGCCTATTCAGAGACCGGAGAACTCGTAGGTGCTCGCACGTGGGCCAGACCGTGCGGATATTGTACAAATGGGATTTAATGTCAAGCGCGTGAGCTGTTTCCCACGTCACAGATTGGAGCTCTGTGTCCATTTCGCAAACAACTACCTCACCACTCTTGTATTTGGGCTAATGGTCAACACGAATTACCGCGGTAACAAGTGGAGGCTACAGGCAAAATGGCCAATTGAGACTTAGTGGTGCCGAAGCCGATTTCCACTTTGTCTACGACCAGGCTATCACACGTGTCCTTAAATAGGGCTGGACTAGACTAAAACAGGAATACCATCTGTTTAGCAGCACATTTTAAATGTACACGAATCCTAAAAGCTCAAAATGGAATTCCTAAATGATCCACAGAATATTTTTTTTTAAACAATTCAATCACTTAATTTATTAGAATGAGCTAATTAAAGAAGGGCTTCACCCACGATGCGGTTGGTCAGTTCTGAAATACTTCAGAGCATAAGCTTTGTGTTGGAGTATTTAATAAACAAGACACATATTCGATAAGCTGCCCTCTACCAAAGGGAGGCCAAGAGTTCACCAATCTAATTTGAAACTTCAAAGGCATGCTCCCCCCTTTTATGTACAACTTCCCTTCCCAAAAAATGAGGTCAAGTTTCCTCAGCATTTTGAAAATTACTTGAGTGACTCTTTGAAATGCAATCATGTTTAGCAGCATGAGTAAACAGTGCAGACATTGTGTTTTCTATTATTCGAAACTGTTATACTTTAGATTTGTTCACTAATAATGCTTCTAAAGGTGTACTGCTTTGTCCATGCAGCAGAACTTGCTGAACGCAGTTGTTAGGCTAAGTATTAATGGATAGTGAAACCTGGGTAACAATGGTTGAAGTACAATAGTAACGCCCATCATTGTAACTGTCCATGATACACAGTCTAATATATGTTGTGGTGACATTCAGTAGTGGCAGAGGTAAAGAATGGGAACTGTTTTTACACTGCAATAGTTTTATTTAGATGAATGAGACTTGATGCCAGTGTTGCGTTAGAGACACATTTTGTATCGCGTTAATGACTTAAAATGGCAAGGCCGAAAGTAAAGTAGGACAAGGTTTTGACGGATACTCCCTGCGGCGTCTGAGGTCATAAGACTATGTCTCGCTCATGTGTATTGGAGTGTAACGGGCAAGGAGGCTGTATGTCCTTCCAGCTCCATCGACAGAATCAGAATGTTTTTTGGGTGGTTTGGAAGTAAATAAAAACATCTTACTCTGCCACAGAAACAATTCCACTATGACCAGCTACAGCACTTGTTCCACAGAGAACTCCATGTAACTTCCCAGGTAAATAACATTGTGGTCTGGCCAAAGTGCTCTGTGTGCATGTTCCCGCATTACGACGCGACAAGTTTCTTGTTTGAAGAGTTTCTCGCGGGAATTTAAACGTGTATTTTACATATTATGTTAATGTGGATTTAAATGAAATGTCTTCACAACAAAGAAGATTGTCTAAATAGGCTCAGGGGTTGTGGAGAAAGATGATTCTACACATCCAAAACCAGGCTCAAGAACCATTTATCCCGTTGCTGATCCTTTTATGATTCCTGGAGTGAGAATTTTCCTGTGGCTGCTCTGTTGTAGGTGGAGTGTAGATGGAAGACTTAGAACAAGCAACCATTTATTACAATTAAACCTCCCACAGAGAAGGAGCTGCATTATTATGCAAATGATTCGGGGTCACTAACACTACCAGTTGGTTACTGTGGGAAGCGTTGCTATATGATGTGTAAGTAAACACTTTGCTTTCGGGTGTAACGCCCGGAATGTTCATGGTGTTTGTTTCTCTACAGCCTGGTATTCTCTACAGCTTGTTTTACAAGGCGCCGGTACTCTGTCTGTCCCACCGCTTAAAAGAAAGGTTATACGCTGTTTTGGGGAAACCATAATGGCTAGTGCTTGTTATTGTCATGAAAGACATTGATCCCGTCAATGGGGGCATTTTCAACGTGCGGTTAACTTGTTTTCTTGACATGCAATTATCAGTTCAACGCTGGATTTTGTTGATTGACTGTCTTATTTACTTTCTGAAACATTCAGTGTGTATTAATATTCAGCAGTATTACCTCAGCATACGTGTCTTGGACGTAAGGCCCGTTGAGTGGTCTCGTTGCCCGCTGTACCTACCTAGAAGGAAATAGGAACAATTCTGGTGTCACTTGACATTTGGCTTGCTGACCAAAATACTGTAATTGAAAATGCTGAAAGGCCTTGTTGGGAGCAATTGTTCCTGTCCAAACTATCATTTGTAACAAGAAAGATCTCTTAGTTTGTAAGGTCTTAAGCAGGGAAGGAAATTAGGCTTTGGAAAGACAGCAAAAGAACAGAGTACCAGAGAAGCTGGTACGAAAGCACTGTAACAACCTTTACGGTGATGTCTCCATAAGATGACAGAGGGATTTTGTTTGCCTCCGTCTGGCATTGTGCTCTGATGTACTGAAGGAATCGATGACCATGTCTCTTAGTGACACAGATGAAAGACAGGGAGGGTGTAGCTTTTCCATTAGACAACATGAGTCGATTATCCAATGAAGTTTGCTGCATGATGCATTTTTGTATTCCCCACAAAATCCTTTCCAGGTGAAACAATATTATGAGACCCTGTCAATGCAACATTTTAACTACAAATGCAAGCGCACTTTGAAATTTGTTACCAGAATAGAAAGAGGAGTGGGAGGTCCCAGTGCACAACCGAGAAAGAGGACAAATACGTTAGAGTGTCTAGTTTGAGAAACAGACGCCTCGCAGCTTCTCAACTGGCAGCTTCATTAAATAGTTCCCACAAAACAGTCTCAATGTCAACAGTGTAGAGGTGACTATGAGACCATGGGATTCTGGCTGACTAGGCAGAGTTTTTCCTCTGTCCAGGATTCTTGTTCTTTTGTCAATCTATTTACTGGCCCGTCACCTTTTCATTGTTAACGTTGACAATAGTATTTTGCTGATAATGGACCTCAGTATGCCAATGTAGGTATTCCATACAAAATGTACAATGTCTTCACTGTATTTCTGATCTACATAGTATCTGTATGAAGGACATATAGACTCTGTATGAAGGACAATGGTATGGTATTTCATAACGATACATATTATTTCCATCCTAATATGTATTTATTAATATCATTTCATATTCATAATTTCATGGCGTATTTCATCATTCTGAGGCATATTTAATCATTTAATGGCATATTTCAATATTTAATGACGTATTTCAACATTTAAAGCCATACTCCATTGCGTATTTCATGATAACAAGGGATGGGTCAATCAGTGCCAGAGGGTGGTGTGGATTAGCTAATCTAGCGACACTAGCTTCACCAACAGTATCTCTTCTGTGCGTGTTTAAACAGAATGCTGAAAATCCAGTTTGAACGCCCACAAATGAGCGACTGTTGCTGAAGCTTGTGTCAAGATTGTGGCGCCACCTTGTGGAAGTTCTTAATGCTGTCAAAGTCCTCGCCTTGTTTTAATGTCATGCTTCCTTTTACAATGCCAAGTAAATCCAGTTGCCTAAAATTCTAACTGTCCATTTCACGAAATAGAATGCCTGGTTCGCATTTCTTGTGTTCCTTATTTAATCTACACGGTAGTCCGATTATTCGTGTTTTAGGATCGGTCACAGGATTTAAAAGCTTATTTAAAATATTAAAAACAACAATGGGGAGTGAGAGAACTCATCTACCGTCCAAGTGCCCTGAAGTAGTCTGGGGTGTGCCAACATCAGCCAGCACTCCTTCCTGGGAGGTAGTCAACTACACCAGTGGTCTCTATTTAAGCAAAGCCAACCCATTCTCTGAGGGAGGGGATGTTCGACTTTGCTTTCTTTCTCTCCTGGGTGAGCTGCCTATCTATCATGTGGCAGAAGTGCTGGGTGAATTCACACAGGGATTGTATTGCCCACAAGCGGGGCCCTTGGGCTGGCCCTTATCTTCCCATTCGCTGACAGGAGCAAAACGCCCCATGGTCCCAGGTATCACCCTGGTTTACCCCCCCCCCCCCCCAACCTCCAGGGGACAGCTGGTGGTCAGTGAGTTGTGAGTGGAGCCTCATCTGACAGTGTATTGCCTGGCACTATGAGGTTCACCTCTGATCTGCCCCGATCCAATCGCAGGGGTGGAAATTCAGTTGCTACGGGCCTCACGCAAACGGGTCATAATAACTCCAGGATGATTGGGCGATAACCTTTCGCCTTCCTGCTGTGAGCGGTCTGAAACGCATCTGTATTCCAATTCCAATGCCAGCTTTCTTCCTGCATTCGTTGCTATGTGATCGTTGGCGGTTATTAGACGACCCCGAAAGAGCTTGAACCAAGCGTAGCTTTGTAGTCACCGCAACTTCTGTGTAACGCTGGTCTTAGTTTTCAATTTCAGCCAGAACAGGATCTCATCCTGGTTCTCGTGGCGTCATGGGTCTGGTGCTGGCAACATTGGCTGCCAGTCCTTCTCTCTCAGCATGTCATTGTGATTCCTGAGGGCGTCCCTGGAAGATACCCTTGACTGGCCATCTGGATCCCCAGAAACATGCTCTGTCCTACCCTGTCCACATCCACTCACTTGACAGATATCATTATTCTCCCGAACCCTGCCGCTTTAGCCCACACGTTGGAGTGTCACGGGGGCACATGCCTTCGCTGCCCAAAAAAGTGTCTGTTGAAGGCGTAGGAAATACTTAGGAAATGCTTAGGAAACGTTTGGAAACGCTGAGGACACGCTTAGGACATGCTTAGGAAATGCTTAGGAAATGCTTAAGAAACGGCGGACTATAACTGAGAAACTGGAACGGAACTATTTTCTTAATAACTAATGGTTATGTTAGTAAACTCCACAACGTTTTTTATTGTCAAATGCAAAAAATAACAATATCGTTCTGAGCAATTAAGTTCTTATGACACGAGTCATCTATGCAGTGGGACATTTTGCTCTATAAATTGCCTCCACGTCTTAAATGGCGGAAGACATCAGCTACTACGCTCACATTTCCGGCACACATAGTTTTTTTAAACATGTGGTTTATTCTCATCCCTTTAGTTCAGGGGAGACCGGTTAGAACATCACGCGTACCAGACAACCCAATAACATTCTGATACATTTAAGTAAAAACAAACCATTCATTTGTTGTTGAGAAACAGATGCCTCACAGCGTCTGTTCGGTAATTCCAGCTTTAAATAATCGGTTAAATGACTGCAATTATTGTTTGCATGATATTAAACATGCAATGCTTTCTTATGCACAAGTATTGTTCTTTGCACAAGTGTGGTATACTCTGTGTTAATATTAACAATAGGTGAGCACTGTGTATACTCTGGTTGGCTGTATTTTTATATTATGCATTCATGTTTTTGCAATGCAGAAATACAGACACGTGGACAATATAGACAACTTGTACAATATACTACACAACACAGCTTTTATTACTTGCGGTTTGGAAATTATAAGTTAGGCTTCATGATGAACCTATGATTACAAAAGTGTTTTGCTCACAGACTCCCCAGAGACCAAAAAAAGAGATATGCAATACAATCATTATTAATTATAATTTATTTAATTAATCATTAAAAGCAGACAGGACTGTTCCAAATTTAAACAATCGGGAAACATGTTGAATTACTGCTGTGTTCATTCTTCTGTTTTCGTTGTAGTTTCTGATTTTGTTACCTTTAAGTTCTTTATTAAAAGTCCTCCTGCCTCCCATTTCAACATGACACATTTATTTTACATTTATATCCAATTTATCATAATTTGTCTTACCAATTTGAAAATGTAAATGGGGGATACAGAGTAAGAATTGAGACGATCGAAAAAGAATAAAAAAGTATTTTCCTATCCCTTTGGCTTTTTACTGGATGGGGCACAGATTTAGGCCCAAGTCTGAAAAAAACAGCTCCATGGAGTTTTCCACTACCGTTGATATTTTTGTTCTTTACTAGGCTCAATTTGTGTCCTTGAAACTGACCCTAACATTTTAGATATGAAATCAAACAATGACTAAAATGTTCAGCAGTTACTAGGAAGATGGTCTGCTTTTATTTGAGTGTTTTTTTGTATGTATGGTTTTCATGTGACACTTCTAAATGACATGCATATGTCTTCATACAATTATTCTTGATTCAATGTAAATAAAGATGGATATGATATGCTACTTCAAAGTAAGCTGCCGAACCACATCTTTGTCTATACACATTCATCAGTGTAGATCTAATGTATATGCTTCACATCAAAGTTCGTTTGCTATTTTGGTTATTATTAGAATATTTAAACATCCCAACTACATGGACCATCCAAATATGCAGAATATGCACAAAATTGCATTTCAAACTGTTATATTTATTACTTAAGCGGACATGTGACTGTAAACAATATTTTGGTTTAGGTTAGTAATTAACTTGTTTTTGAATTGGCCACTGTATCTAATAAGTCAGTTGACTACTATTCATTTATAAGGAGGCTTTCTTGCTTTGGAATTTATTTATGGCTCTCTCCTCAAGCAATTAACTCCACGCACTGAGACACACACACACACACGGTTTGCACAAAGAACGATCTCAGCTGCCTGCTTCTCAATCCTAATTTCCTTTTAGGACCCAGAGCAAGACATTGATGCAACCTGTAGCTGTCTCATTTGGTGGGGTTTGGGAACGACACCGGGAGGGGATGATATCTGGAACAGCCTCATCCGTTGAAGTCCCTTGGCACACGTTGGATTAGCAGACTGGCAGCGGGTTAACTTGATCTAAGTGGAATCATCACGTGAATACCTGCTGTTACTCATTGTAGATCCGCCTTCACGTGCCTACAAAATGTCCCCTCAACAAAGGGAAATGGACAAATTGGTAGAACTGCATACGTTTAACAATTATAGAATTTGCCCCAAGCCATGGCAGAAGGAAACAAACCTCAACACTGCAGAAAGTAGTGTCTCAATCAAATGAAAGGATTGCTGGACATGTTGAATGTGAATCTGATGTTACACCGCAGACATATTTTCTCTGACACAGGATTCATGGAAAACCAGTTAAGTCTGTTTCACAATCTCTCCCTCTGATGGGACTGCATCAAATCTGGCAGGCACCGCCCCTACTTTACCTCATGAATATTCATCACCTCCCCCACACAAACACATACATATGCACACATGTAATAAAATGTTTGTGCTACAAGAACTATGGAAACCAACACAAAGTCACTAAATTACAAAGGGAAAAATAGACGTTGTCAAGGGAAATAGCTCACAAAGAAATAACTCACAAATACTGCCAACTAAGAAGTTCCGTTATTCAGTTTTATGATCTTTAACATGAGTGTTATGTTTCACAAAGTTTCTCCAACCGATAATTCGGTATGAACCCATACACTTACATAAATACATAAGTCATAAATTCATTATGTGTGGGAAGGGTGTTATTCTTAGAGGACCTTAACTCCCTCAACCAATCATGAAAAGAGCACATTTACATCCATGACTTTTGTTCACATTGGCATTTCAGATGTTTGACATTTCAGATGTACTCTATTAGCTAACATAAGCTGGACCGACTCTCGGAAAAACACTTTCTTCATAAACTGAATAATAATATGTTCAGATGTGGCACCACTCTGAGAGTACATGTTTATGCAAAGCTAAAGTATTTCTTTTGCAGAACAAGAAGCTTGTGGTTGAATTGCCTGTAAATAGAGTCTCGATCAACTTAGTCGGAAGGATTGGGGAAAAGCAGTGAACCTAAAAGGAGGAAAACGTCTTGACATACACCTACTCGACAATAAACACATTATCTTTGGTTGTCCGCTCACCTTCTGCTGTATCTAAATGTTTCATAGCTGTTGCCTCACATCAGGGGGTGGCTGATGGAGTCCCTGTTTATTCTGAATTACAGCTGCTTATTTCACATTGGGCGCTAGAATCTGGAAACCCGTTAAAGGGCATGATTTTGAGAAATAATAAGGGAGGCTGAAGTACAGTCATGGCAAGAAGTATTGCCGCATGTTTTAAAGCCAATAACTGTCTCTAAAAATAGGTTAAAATTAAAAGTATTTGTGCCCCACAATTCTTCATTCTTACTTCAATTTTGCAGAACCTCTGTTTCTGTTTCAGAACCATATATATCCCTGTGAACCCAAACGTTTACAAAAAGGGCATACACTAATGTATTGACACCCATAATGCATTGGCACACTAATGTATTAACCTAACCTTAAACCTTTTGATGTGTGGGCTGTGCATCGTATGTTGACAGTGTGAATATCTTTCTGATGGTACTCCTGAATGAAGATCCAACCGAGGAGTAAACGAGTCATGACCTTTGACGGAGACTGATCTATTTGACACGTGGTTTTACATTGTGCTCCAAAATGGAATTCTCCTGATTGATGATGTCACACACACCAAGTTGCTGCCAAGCAACCCCAAAACATTACAAATTCTCCTCCATTATTGACGGAGTGGAATATGCTTTTTTTCTCTTTAAAGCTTGGTTTTGTTTCCATGTGCTTTCCAAAAAGCTTTAATTGGGTCTAAAATATCCAAAAGAGGTTGTCCTAGACTATAGGGATTGTGGGATTTTTAGGTGTGTATTAGCAAATTTGGTAAATTTGGCAAATTGCTGTCAGGATTTCTTACATCTCTCCAGCTCAGAAGTGGGGTCCTCCTGGGTTTTCTGCAATACAACATGCTTTCATTGAGTTGGCCACAGATTGAGCTATTTGAAACTATCCTGCCTTGTAATTCAAGGTCAGCTTGAATCCGTGTGGCAGTTGATCAAAACGGTCTCTCCACCATTTAAACAATCCTTTGCTGCAATGTTCCATCAAGTTTTTCCTTGCGGTCACATCCAGAAGGATTGCTTACTGTGGCATGGGCCTTACACTTCTTGATAACATTTCATACTGTGATACCTAAAACATCAAGATTTACTTATAGCCTTGAGATTGTCCATGCCTGGCTACAATAATTGTTCTGCCCTCCTCGAGTAATCTTTGGTTTTCTTTATTTTCTCTGTGTTCATTTCGATCCACCGAAACGCAAAACAGAAAAGGAGTTATTTTCACTATTCAGACTGGCTGAATAAATCATATTCAAATTGCATGCACCTGAAACTCACCAAACAAGCTCCAGAGTAAAAGAGAATCGCCTGCTGAAAATAGAATAATTTCAAACTACTTCAAGCAGGTACCACTTCCTTCATGGGATGAGTAAAAAACACACACGCGAATAGCTAATGATTTGTGAATTTCAACGGCAGCCACTGGATGTTTAGAGAAACCAGTAATTGCCTTCAGCTCACTAAAACACGCTCATGTGAAATCACAGGCAGTGTTCTATTGCTGTGTAGAGAGGCATTGTTCAATTACACAGTTGAGACACAGATAATATTGCATTATTGTCAGTGTCATTATGTACTGTCTCTCCCTCATTAGGGGTACATGCTTTTCACTGTGGCCAGCTGTTTATCTACAAACCCTTTCACACTGGCATGTACACAAACACTCTGCAGGAGGCAGAGGGGTTTAACTTCCCTGCAGCATCCAGGCCCGGATTCCAGTGGGAGTGTGAAAAGTTCATTCAGATTCATCAAGAAAATGTTTCCAGAACAAAGTATAAAGCAACTCATTCTCTGCCGGGACCTGTATCCACTAGATCATTTGCATAAAGGTCTCCACATCAAAAATAGTTAGTGGCCTTTTTTAAAATATTAATGTGCAGCTTGTTTCAAGCCCCATCACTAGCGTCGCCCTATCAGAAGCAGATAGGAGCAGGGAAAGGAGGAAGTCTTGTGGCTGTGTATGTGTTTGCCCCGTCTCACATTCTCTGCTCTTTCCTTTGGCCAGCTTTTGGGTTCCTCGTTCCTTCAGGCTCGACAGAGAAAATTTTTCAAATTGCTATTCAATCGGCCACCAATTCCTTATCTCTTAGGAGAAAATTAAGCTGACTTGTAGCTGTAGCAGAAGTGAGGCATGAGAGCAAATGTGTTGAGGGAAATGTTTTCATACAGACCCCAGCAGACACCTGATGCTGGTTTACACAATACATGGGGAGAAGTGCTGTAGTGGCTTTTCTGGCAAGGCTATGGGTCTGAGAGGCAGACTGATTAACTTGTTTAGCTGTGTGCCACGCCTGAGTTTCCTTGCCTCTGAAGTCTCCTGGTTTCTTGATTGTGCTGGGAGGTGGTCATCTCTGCATATGGTCTAGGTTTTTGAAGGGATCGTCATATAATTGACGCATGACATCCGTTTCACATGGATGTGTTTATTCACGAATCTCTCTGTTTTTTTCGGTGTTGTGATTTGGTGCGTGTGTGGGCCCTCGCTAGGACGTTTGTTAAATATTTTTTTCCCCCCACATATGCTTTGAGAGAAATGTAATAAATCAAATTAAAAAGCAAACCTCCCTTGTGTTCCTCACAAGGTAGTTTTGGCACCATCTATCATCACACTAAATTAGTCATTTATCAAGTTCTGTTGTAGGTTGGACAATGTTGTGAAATGGACACATAACAGAAAAAGGGGTAGAACCCATTACTAATAAATGTATATTTTGAATAATAGGGGTGCCTTAGAAATCATGAATAACTCATGAATAATATCAAAGTTAACATGCCTACTGTTTCCTTAATAATTTTGATTCATTATTGTTGGGTGGGTGTGGTTGTCAGCCGGCTCAAGCCAACATTCTTCCACATTGGTTGTCCACCAGCGGCCATGTGGGAGTGTTTGGTTGTCCACCAGTGGCCATGTGGGAGTGTTTGGTTGTCCACCAGTGGCCATGTGGGAGTGTTTGGTTGTCCACCAGTGGCCATGTGGGAGTGTTTGGTTGTCCACCAGTGGCCATGTGGGAGTGTTTGGTTGTCCACCAGTGGCCATGTGGGAGTGTTTGGTTGTCCACCAG
>JACXGK010002632.1:0-11105 GCA_016801125.1 Novumbra hubbsi | reverse complement strand
ACAGGGGGAGCTTAGCCTGTACTGAACACTAGTTGGCTGGTTACCAGTTGTTGTGTATAAGGGTTTCCTGTTCATATATATATGAGTGTTTGTGTGTGTGTGTGTGTGTACCAATGTATTATGAAGTGTGTGCGCGAGTGGTATGACGTGTGTGTGTGTCAATGTGCAAGTAGGGCGTGTGAATTGTGCCGCACCTGGCTGTGTTAGAGCGGCCATCCCGTAGAAGCCTGGAGAAATGAGGGAACCTCTTGACCCATTTCACCTTGGTGAAGAGCTATTTATCTGTTGCCTGGCAGATGTTGGCGACCGGATCATCTGTCAGGCACAGAGACACATACCACTCCATAATCCGCTCTGGCAGAGGACTCTGGCTGCAGGAGGAACGCGTCGGCAGTGAAGACGCCACAGACCCGTGTTAAGGGGGGGGGGGGACAATGCATCTGCGGGACTCCTGGGCCTATTTGGTTGACATGTAAAGCTGATAGATGGAAACAAACAGACACTGCAATGGATACTTCTGGTAGACAGGGACAGATTGAGACCTGCTGGGCCTCACTGTGTATGCAGTTGTCTCCACTGCCTGGCCTACGAGCATGCTTCAGTCCCGGCGTCAACGGACACTTCATTGTTCAATAGATTTCGGAGGATGACGCTTAACACTACCTGCGGGCCCCTTCTGCAACACCTGACAAGAGCAAGGACCCAGAACCGGGGTGACTTATGTAAGGGGGAGATCTGGGCCAAGTCATGCCTTTTGTGAAGATTCTGTAGACGCCTTGTGACCTGCATGCCGTATGTGTTGGGTTATGTGTGTGTAGTGTCATAACACGTTCATTTACCAAAGAGCAAACAAAGTAATACAAAAGAATGTCCGGTACTAATAGCTCATGAGTTCAGTAAAACTGAGGAAGATGCCATGTTTATGATCTTGAACAACTGGTCCGCGAAATGAAGCAAACTAATAATGTGAAGCTGGGACGTAGACACAGGTGGGCCTGGATGGACCCACTAAAGAGACTGCCCCTCCCCCAGACAGGGCAGGGTTTATATACAAACAATATGTTCTAAAAAGACAAATGTACAGCAGAGCGTACAGGCTAACGGGCCGACTGAACCATTTGTTACCGCCAGAATGCATGTGCCAAGTGGGGATGTAAAGTAGTTAGCCGGGAATTGCTTGTTATTTTGCTTGAGTGGGGAGCTGGTCTCCCAAAATGGCAGCTATACGTCCCGCTCCAATCTCAAAATGGTACCCATTTGCAATGAGCCCCGGTGCATTCATTGTCCAGCACTTTCTATTCACTGGATCCCCCTAACTAAAGGATGAAATACATAATCACAAATGTTCATGGAGTATTTGTAATATTATGTTTTTAAACCAAACTGGAAAATCATGGAAATAATTTCTTCCCCCGCTAATATTCGTGTTATTTTGTACTGGGGTGTTAACAAGGACATTGAGTGCTCTAAAAGGTATGGCCTGGAGAAGACTGGTCCTGAAGGAATGGACACCAAACAGGAACCTTTGGGTGTGTGCATGTGGTCTGGTGAAGTTTGCTATTGTTGGTTTGTTTTACATTTTGATGGTAGAAGCCAGCAGATATTTTCAGGATGTGGTGAAGTGTATTGTTCTCTATCCATCTGCAACTCTCACTGAGAAACTATTGTAACTCAAAGATAAAATCCATGTGCCCATTTGGCCTTCCCGTGACGGTGCTTTGAAACTGGCTGCAAACTACAAACACGTGTTTGAAACTTGAAATACTAAGTTAAGCTAAGATAATAATATCTTTACAGTGTACTACACGTATTTGTTATGGATGATGTCTGTGGGCTAGAAGTAAAGATGTTTAAAACGTCGGACGTGTAGCACTTGCCTTTTAAAATGAACTGCTGCTGACCGATGAGGATAGTGAATGTTGAAAAGACAAGTTCAACAGGAATTATTTCGAATATGAAAGAAGCGAGTGATTCATTATAACTCCTGTCCACCTCTCTCAGAATAGAAATACTAAGGAGGGCATACCGCTCTTACGAGTGTTAAGGATAGTTCTAGTACTTTCCAGACAGGGATGAACACTTTGAGCGGAATGCGCCATGACATGGGCAGGACCTTGAGAGCCGGTGCTGACTGAAATCCATTTCCACAATCCAGAGGGATCCATAGCCTCTGTGGACCGCTGAACCCCCCCCCCCCCGCCTTCTTGGACTGGCCTCGCTGCTGACTGCATCAGAGCCAGTTCCTACGGGGACCCTAATCATAGCGGCCAACTGAGAAATCGAGGGTCGGGAAAATGCAAAGGGCTATTCACGTGGGGGTGCTGGGATCGGGGGTGTGTCCTGCAGAGAGAAGGCTAGTCCGTAAGACCTTTCCAGGCAGCGTTACCGGACTCGATATGAAAACGTAACTTAAACTAGAATCAGAAATACAGTAAACATTGCCATTGCACCAATCAGAGACCAATTTGTTTGCCAACAATGCTTATATCCCCTGCAAGATTTAGTAGGTTGTAGTAGCCGGTCTGTTTCCAGGTTGACTTTCTCTCTTACTGAACAGGTCAAGCAACACACAGTCTGTTCTTGTTTGTGACACAAACGCTCTCTACTCAAATGGCTGGCATTGTTTTAGCTTCTGATCCTTCAGAGGCACAGCAAACAACGTCTAACCCTATAATCAGCATCAGAACTCTGTTTTTTATTTCATTGTCCTCTCTCTCTCTTTCTGATGTCAGTTAAAGAGTTTTTGCCATCAATCAACGTAGGGAGTGAATTAGCTATCATTACATGCTATGCAACCTATTCCAGATGAGTTCTTTTCAATCCGGAAAAAGGTTTCCACTTAAAAGCCTTGAAAATGGGATGCAATATACAGCATTTCCTGTTGGACTGAATTTATTGCCAGGGAATTTAGGAAGGTAGGAACACATGTGAAATAATATAAACACTGACATGGCATTGTCAAATGAGGAAATCTTTTTTTTCAAAACAACAAATAAGCTTCCAGAGTCACTAGGGAGAGTGTTTGGTGTATGGTAAACACTTAGAAATCGGTATTTTTCTGGGTCACATTTCAATGAAAACAAGTCTTCTGAGAGTGAAACACAGCCTCCATCTCCAAGCAAGCAGTTAAAGATCGCACAGCGTTGGAAGCATGTGTGGATAATTGTCTAATTCAAACAAGATTCCATCCCTTGGAATTACTTTAAAATGATTGGTTACAGCAACAATGTAGAAGTGCGAAACAACAGTGGGCTAAGCACATCAGCGGTCCTAACATACTGTATCTCCAAAATGCTGAAATGTTTTCCGATTTGAACCCCACGCACCCCTAAATGTGATACACATGGGAAGTGTCCCCCATGTGGAAGATATCTATCCCCAGGCCCTCTCTGGACGTAGAGAGCCTTGACGGTTCCCCGCCGGTCAGTAATAATGAAATTCCCTTCTTTATTTGGTGCCTGTTTTCAAGAATACACAAATATATACATGGTCTACTGGCCCCAAACACTGGCGGGTAAGTAACACCATAAAGGGCATTTGATGTCATGCTAACTGTCATATCGTGTGATTCCGTGTGACCTGTGAAGCGAGGCTTAACTGTGTTGCTGGTGATAGCTGCTTCTAAACCAGTTGTCTCCTAGCCAGGCGCTGTTCTGAACGTCTTTTCCCATCAACACAGCCATTCCCCTGCGGAGGTAAAACAGGTTGCAGAAGAAGAAGAAAAAAATAACACAGAAGTCAGATCCTTCTCCCGGTCGACGGGATAAATGGCATGCAGACCCACCGTGCCGCCCTCCCTAACTCTGCTGTGTCCATGGCAACCAAGTTGGAGAGCACAGCAGGTCTTCCTGTCAAAGAATGTGCATCTTCCCTAAAAGCACATGTGATGAAAATATGGTACCGCAAGAAAGCAACACGGAGCTTGAAATGGGCAGTGTTTCGTGGCCTGTGAGGGTCTCCTTCATACCCGGACCCTCACACACCAACCGGATTTAGCCTTGACCTGAAACTCTTACAGGTACTTTTTCAACTACATCCATTGCAGGGGTTGGTCAAAAAAGTATTGTGATAGTAAACCACGTTTAAAAACCGGTATACTACAGTTAGGCTTTCGATGCAAGCAAAAGAATGATCAAAATAGAGTTGGTTCACTGGTCTGAGGAATCACTATACCATCTGCTTGGCCATGGCTATTCTTTAGCTTGATATCCACTTCCAAAGGCGTTTAGAACTTATTGAACTTTGCTTTTAGCCTAGAAATTGGTTTGCAAGAATGGCGTTTGTGCAAACATTGCCGTGTGTCTCCCCAAAGTTAAAATATTTATTAAAATGTTCAATAGCCTGTGGAATCTTATTGAAACCAGCTCTTGTGAACGTGTCAGGGGACGATTAAAACATTTTCTGATATTTGTGAAATGGTACGTCAGCTTTATTTTTATGGATATACAAATAATAAATAACCGAATGAAGCACACGAGCTAGCGCTGTATCTTCAATACAGTCACATGACATTGGCATTCGTCCCAACGGAAGAGTAAAAGGAACCCTTACCGAAGCACACTAATAGAGTAACAGTTGTGAGGATGAGGATTTCTAAGTTCCTTGGGTGATTGAAACTTCTTAATGATCAGTAGTAGGGTCAAGTACTTTTTTTTATCCTGTAGCTACTTCAACTTAGCTAGTCATAATGCACATTCATTTATATATTTATATACTATTTACTCAAAATGAAAACTTTATTTTATAGTGTTAACCTTAATTTACATTGAAAGTTATACTAATCTTTAGTTCAGGGTGACATTGAGAGATATTGTATATTGATATCAGCATGGTAAAAAGTGGTTTGTCACGGCACTGAGTGTGCATTTGTAAGCAAATAGTAGAATCCTGCCTACTGCCATTTTCACACAGAGTCTCCCCTCTTTTCCTACCTTTCCTCACAGTCCAATCTTCTACAGAACGCCGCTTAACACTAATAATATTAATACTAAAACATATTTGTTTGACAGATGCATTCAGAAAATGTTACTCCAGGAAAGATATTCCTAACCCAAATCAAGCGATGCAATCCAGCTGGCTCTTCATTTGATTTGAACTGTTATTGTTAAATGAATGGTTGTTCATTCTAGTTGCTATGGGCGTTGGGACGGCAGCCAAGCACTTAGTGACAGTCATAGCGCTGTCCATGGTCCTGAATTTAACACATCAGCTGGCTCATCAACCAAGCAGATGGACACACCTGCCGGTCCGTTTTACATAAATGGTGAATTATTGTAATCATAAGACTGATGATTTAGTTTCCTCTCTCAATGCTAGGCGATGCTATGCGAGCACTTCCTTCTTGGCTTTTCTAGCTAACAGTAGGCCAAAGCACAGCTAGGTGAACAGTTTAAACTCAAACAAAGAGACAGTAGACATACTGCATTGTGTTTTGACTTGCGTGAATCTGTCTTTGCATATTCACGCATATTCTGCCGATGCATGATTTCGCCCATATCCGAAACACCTGCCTGTCCTGACAAATGGGTTGTACAAACACCTGTTGTTGCAAACCAATTGCTAGACTACAAGTGAGGAGCAGTCATGCCTAGATGGGTTTATTACAGTGAAAGATCAATATCATGAGTTGCCTCGGCCAACCTAACGATTTTTCAGTCCGGAAAACAAATCCCATTTTGCGTCACTGTGTACTGCTTCCTCAGCATGTCTCGACCAATCCCGACGCTTACTTAGCCGGTCTGTTATAGAACATACATTTACATTCGAGAATTGGGTGTATGCTAAAGTGATGGCAACAGGGAATATTATACCTGCAGGCTTTCACTAATGGGTGACCGAACTAGCGGGTAAGCATGAGATTCACATCAGTTCCATACTCCTCAAACCATTCGGTCACCCCTCGTGTCCTGTGGATCGAGTCTACGTCACCACCACCATCCGGCTGCAAATGTTTCACCACAGGATAAAGGTGACAAACATGGAGACACAAGGTGTCTCAGCCACATTTTATTTTCCTTCCGTTGATCACTTAGAATAACTGGGTAATGATTTGTGGCGCCCCTTACTTCTAAGGGGTCTAGTGTATCCAAACCATGCCAATGCCCCCACAGCATAACGGGGTCTCCAGCCCCTCTCCCTGTAGGGTTTATCCGGCCGGCACCGTTCTCTTGATGTGAGGCACACATGCAATTGCCCACTTGTCAAGAATATGGTGAAGGATGACTCACATGACCATATCACTCTTTTCCACATCTCTGTAGGCCAGTTCCTGTGGTTTTAGTACCACTGAACTCTCAAATGTGCATTTGTCTTTGTAATGAGGGCTTTATGCACTGCAGCAGTAGAATAATGTCCCTCTTTGTGTAGTTTCTAACATACTGTTCTCGCTGAAAGTCTGATCACGTCCTACATTCTCAGTTGAACTGGGAGGGAATCGCTCTTTGGTTTTTCCTTACGTATTGCAGTAAACCATGAGCAGTGCGGTCAGCGTCCGACCGCAATTTCAGAACCCATTTTACCGAAGCCTTTCCCATTAGATCTAAATGCAGATGTCACATTAGTCACTGTTCCTATTGAACGACCAGCCAGTTGACCTGAAGCTCCTGCCATTTATGCCCTGATAATAAACCCTCTTTCGAAATCATTCAGATACTTCGCCGTTGCCATCTTGATGCAAAATCAAGGTCAGCTGGGCCGGCATACCATTTCAATGTATGCCCCCAGAGCTTGATAGAATGTGAATTGTTTAATTTTATCATTCAGTATATTTGGAAGCATCTGCATTCGATATGTTCCTTCACTTCTTTATTCAGTTGTTTCCACCTGTATGTATTTATGTATATTTGCGACAGGTGTTGAACATTTTAGTCGCAAGTATTTACATGGAAGGGAGTTGAGAAGTTTCGTGATCACTTTAATGTGACATTGCAGACACCTCGGTTCAAACCATAAGTATTGGCTCTCCGCCTGTCATCTCGGTTCAAACCTTGTTTGTCAAAAGTTCTGCATAAATAGTCTAGGTTATCTTTGTATTCTTTTGATGTTAGAAACTGCGTTTTATATAATGTTATATATTCTTCGGATGAAATCCCCCCCCCCCCCAGGCAAACCTCTATGAAATTGACATTAATGAGAAATGAGCTGTGGAAGAAAGATATCATGTCTCAACTTTTACTAACTCACGCATCTTAGCTAAATGCTCTCCAGAACTGCTAGCTAGCGTTAAAGTAAACTGTTGATTTTGTCTTGACTTTTGATCATAACACAGGTAGCATCGATTTAACATTCAGACGTAGCTGAACAGCTTGGTACAGTCACAATTTGCAATTTTGTTTCAATTAACACTTCGCAGCAGGACAGGCATAATGTAAGACAGCGTAAAGAATATATGCAAGTGTAGCCTTGTGTCAGTCATGCCATAGAATCTGTGTTTATTAGCTATGTGCTAAACCTAGCTATTCTGCTCACTGACATTTTAGGCCCTTAGCGCTGTATCTGTAAAAATTAAGTGTGATTAGCATCCCCCGCCAGCATTGCATCAGTGCATGTAACACAACACCTACACTTGGTCTAACTTTAGGTTCAATTTGCACAACATCTCTCACGGTATTACGCAAGACGGGAGCCGTGCTGTTCCCTTTCCCAAGACCATCGCAGTTCATCTCCTACTTGCTTCGCTAAACAAGAATAACTCACACCAGCTGACATTTTCCAAATGACCATTATTCATTCCAGTCAAGGAATTGTAGTTCTACTAATTTAATCACATCTCTAGTACTTCAGTTCACTAATGCCAATTACAGCTAAACCGGCCCTTTTATTGTTTTGTCATATATGCTGGGGTTTTCGGGGCAAGTAATAGTCAGGCTTTTTCTCTCCGGAAAGATGAACAACACACATATAATTTAGATTCAAGGACTGTAATTTCCCCTCTGTTTATTCCCATGACCTGACTGAGATACAGAGATGGTCCATCGCTCTGTCTTTTGGCCCTCCCTTGTGGAAGAGGCTTAAGAGCCAAATCCAATTAGTTGTGTTCACATATTAGTTAAGTTAATATTCACATTAGAGCATTATGGATCCAGTCATACTGTACATGGATTTGTTATATTTACAGTGTAGACTCTCACGATAGTGTGTTTGATCTGCCCTTGAAATAAAACAATTATATAAATACATTTTAGATGCTATATGAGGTGAGTCGGGGATGAGGTCTGCAGGATTGAGTAATGCAATGGCAACACTATTTATGATGGTGATCTATGTGGTCTAATGCTTCGATTATCTTATTTTTCATGCTTTTGAGTTCCTGCGCACGGCGGGGCCCGAAAGTTGAACGCTGTTGTATTGCCTCAAAGTTCCTTGGCTTATCAATAGTTGAACTGTATGTCCATCTGCTGCTCTTGGGTCTAAGGAGAGAGGCTTAGCCAAAGTGTGTGCTTCCATGCTGTCAGACTGTGATGGTGTATATAACATAGGGACTCTAATCGAGGGAGCCCAGCCAATGTCCCCATGTGAAGATAATCTCAAACGCTGGCAGCATATTGACAGTAGCGGCTACTTGATTCCATTAGCTGATACAAGCCACTTGAGTGGCCAGTTGAAAGCCGAAGTTGGGGTGATCAGATTGCAGTGACACAGTCATTTCCAGGACAGAACGTGTCAAGGCATAAATCTGTGTACGATGCTTCAATGGGTGGTTACAGCAGACTGCACATATTCTGATGACAGGCGGAGAGCCAATACTTATGGTTTTTATACAATCCTTTTTCATTTCAACATTTTCCTGTGTTATTATTTGAGTGGGCGTGCTTTCTATATACGGCAATTACCAGGGTTGAAAATACACCAACTTTACATTAGATAATAAATGCATGAATATCCATGCTTGCTGTTCATGACGGGAGTAACTTTAATTTGAGACCAAACACACACAGTGTGCTACACAAAGACAACCGGCTGGCTGTGAATATTGCTCACTAGACAGGCCGACACTTGCCTGTTGAAAATTGAACACTGCATTTGTAAGTCCAAGACTCAATCTAAAAGGTTTGTTTGGGTGATGTCTAAATAATAGATGTTGTCAAAAGCGATTTTCATAATTTTGAAACCGACAAGATACATTTTTTTATTCGTTATTTATTTGGTAAATGTTTAAGTTGTGACTGTTGGTCGAGTTAGTTGTTTTCTGTCCTGTACGATTAATGCCACTTGCCAATTCCAAGGACTGTCAGTCTTCTGTGGCCCCCCCGAATAAGGTCAGGAGTACAACAGGCTGAGGGCCACCCTCGCTGAATTGGATGTGAGATTGAAAGAAGCCTCCTCCACTAAGGTTGTGTTTGCAGGTCTAGATACTAATCTTCGAAGGGATCTCCAGGAATATGAGTGGGGCGTCACACACACACACTGGGGGATCATGGCGAAAGCTTTAATTTGCTTCCCTTGTGCAGCTTTAGACATTTCCCCCCTCTGATATAAGTAGATTAAAGAAGTGGGATAGCTCAGTGTGAAGTAGCAACAGGAAGATAATAAGATACTGTACCACTTATCATTTACTTTGCGGGGTTTAATGCTACGGGCTTGATCCCTGTGTCACATTGTTTGGATGCGCTGTGTGAAGGCACATTTTCATTGGACGCTTGGCATTTTGAACAGGCTTCCTTAGGCCGGGGGGAACAGTGGCAAGCAGGTGGTAGCTGCTTTTCAGGGGTTTAAGCCATACCTCCAGCCAAAACAGCTACTTAACCTAAGTGTCTCTCGATGAGTGGAATAGTAAGAAGCTTTTGCTGCTATTTGATGGATGCAGGGAGTGGCTAGTTTACTACCATTCGGCTTCAGTCGGAAACAAAAGAACGAGGTGGCCTAGAGAACTAAAAGGCCACCCTGTGTGTGGGATCCAGTAAATGGCAAAAACATCATTCAAGTATGCAAGGAATTGGGGGTTATGGAGTTCCTCCCCTGGTGTACCTCACATTTTACTACAGTTCAGCACACTTCGACATATCAATCCTTTTTTTACCATAGATAACACAGTCCAAGAAACAGAGAGCGAATTCCCTTCCAATGGTATATCTATCAATGCAATAGTGGTATTATGATAAATCGCAATATTTTAGATTACGATTATTAAAATGGAGTGAAGATCAGCAGGGAAACGACCGATTGTTGGTCAGTAGTCTTCACAGACATTTTTCAACAGGTCTGTTTGAGATTTGGGATTTATTTGTATTTTCACCGGGCACTTTAGGGTAATGCAGAATTGTTTCCAGTGCTAGGGTTCACTAGTAGGAAAAGTAGGACTTCTCCACCCTCCTGTGCCCTAAACCCTGCTGAGTTTAGGGCACAGCAGTGATTGATTCCCTAACGAAGCTCACAGCAACACGGCAACTGACTCGAAATACTTCCGGTAATTGGCGGCTCCAAGTGGCGTAGCCGTTTGGTCACACCTTGAGCAATCAGAAGTGAAAAACCTAATAGACTCAATAAACAAATGACTTGAGCCTAATCACACAAATATGGCAATATTCACAAGCAACTGTTGTGACATTACGCTCGCACAGCAGACATGGAATGTAGAGCGATGCATAACTCCCTCGTTTGCGCAGATACGCTTGGTGATATTATGTTAAACTAGAAACCCAGTTGCCTACAGTCATTCTGTTTTACATCAGTTGGTAAAAAGGGCTTCCCCATGGAGTCGTAGAGTGGATTTTGGACAATCTCGTGCTGTGTTCACACAGACACATTCATTCTCTGAATCCCATAGGCCCCCAAATACCCGTTCACTACGTAAAACAGTCGATAGCAACTCCAAAGAATAAATACATGAATATCGGCGGGGATGGTGTCCATATCAATAATCCCTGTCCCCCTCTAAGAAGTACACAAGCCAGTTTTGCCTGGCTTAAAGAAGTACACAAGCCAGTTTTGCCTGGCTTTAAGAAGTACACAAGCCAGTTTTGCCTGGCTTTAAGAAGTACACAAGCCAGTTTTGCCTGGCTTTAAGAAGTACACAAGCCAGTTTTGCCTGGCTTTAAGAAGTACACAAGCCAGTTTTGCCTGGCTTTAAGAAGTACACAAGCCAGTTTTGCCTGGCTTTAAGAAGT
>JACXGK010002631.1:29200-52357 GCA_016801125.1 Novumbra hubbsi | reverse complement strand
CGCCTCGTTTCCACCCCCTGGTGGCCGTTGGGCGCCAGTACCGATCAACGTCACAATCACACCCAGTCACCAATCACTCACTCAACGGCCCGCACCTGTCCCTCATCAGTCAATCACGGTTCCTACATAGGTTCCCTGTTCCCATTCCCCTGTGTCAGTACAAACACAGTACTTCGCTAGTTTTCTAGACGACGTATTCGTATTGACTTCACGCGTTTCATCGCAGCCTTTAAGCCTTCAAGCTTAGTTTCACCGTGCTTTGTTACAGTACGTATATATATATATATAGGTCTCCACCTATACCCCTGGACTTTAATGAGCCCGGCTCATCGATAGGAGTACACTGCCTACCACCTCGTTAACAGCAGGAACAGACAGTGGAAACCTCTCGGGAGTTATTCACTCAAGTCGCGCAATTGGATCTACCTTTACGCTCTGTTCACAACACGACCCTTACACATACTGTTTCTTGTCAGCACGGATGTGCTTTGAAGAAAGAACATTCTCTCTCTGTTCTAATAAGTTACTCTATAAGAGTTAGACTGTGCTACCGCATCTATATATATATATATAGGTGAAATAAAACCTATTTGAAACAACGCTTATCTGCATTTTGGTCCGATCCTTGAAAGACATCACACTGGTAGAACATAAGCCCCTTCTTGGGACCTACAATGTTGTGGCTGCACTCCTTACCGAGTTCAGGAATGGGTTTGGGCCAATCCCTGATTTATGACCTTAGATTTGCCCACATGATCTCCTTTTCAGTTGGAAGATCCAGGAGAGTGTCAGGTGGAAGGTCTATGAACACCATCCTTTAGCGCATGAAGGAGCCATGTCATGACTACACTGGTGACCAATTTCAGTTTGGATTTTAAATATCAAAAGGCATGCAAGGATCTGTAAAAGGAATGCAAGGATCTCTCCGGAAAATATGTTTTTACACTAACAGTGGCTGGTGTACTGATATGACAGTGATTCAAAAGCACTGTTTTCCTGATCTGGTGTCATTCTATATAAACTGTAAACCTTTCCACTCTCCCCGTGAGTTTGCTTCACTCATTCTGGTGTTTCCATTTCACTGCAGGCCAACATGCAGGAGGCACAGCGCATGTGACAATATACTAAGAGTAGAGCAGACAACAGTGCAGGTTAAAATGGAAATGTTCCGTCAAACTGTATTCATTCTCAATAATATATTGGTTATAGGTCCTGGTCCGGATAGGAAACCGGACCGCGGTCCACCAATTAGTGACCCCTGTTCTAGATCATTGTTACAATACAGTCAGTAATCATCCTGTCCCCGCACTGCACTGGGTCACTCTGACCACGTCATGGTCCACCTGATTCCTTCATATTGACAGAAACTCTGTAAGTTCTGTAACAACAACAAACCCTGGTTCAAAGCTAAACTCAGACAGTTAAGGATGGAAAAGCAGGAGGCGTTCAAGAGTGGGGACAAGGACAGATTTAAAGAGTCAAAAGGATCACAGGACTTAATGACTACAGACCTGTCGCCCTGACCTCTGTGGTCGTGAAGTAATTTGAGCGCCTTGTTATGTCTCACCTCAAAGCCATCACCGACTCTCTCCTGAACCCCCAGCAGTGTGCCTACAGAGCCAACCTGGTCTGTAGAGGATGCAATTAACATGACCCTTCACTTCATCCACCAGCACCTGGACTCCTCAGGAACCTATGCCAGTATCCTGATTTTGGACTTCAGCTCTGATGCAGGACAAGCTCTCCCAGCTGCAAGTGCCTGAATCCACCTGTAGGTGGATTAATGATTTCTAGTCTGACAGGACGCAGCGCATGAAGCTGGGGAAACATGTCTCCGGTCCCCAGTCCATCAGCACTGGATCCCCTTAAGGCTGCGTCCTTTCCTCTCTGCTCTTCTCCCTGTACACCAACAGCTGCACCACCAGTATTGCTTGGTTTCTTGTAAATCCAGACATGATTTGAATTAACGCAATTAAATTATTCATACCTCTAAAATGTATTGGTCTGAGGAGTGTTTTCTATTATAAAAGAAAAGGTATATTTCTGAATCCTTCTTTTACAGTAACACCAAGAATACATTAAATCCAATGTAAGACAATACAAACTGACAACTGAATACATGCTAATACATAGATCAGATAACTGGTAACATAAAGAAATACTGCAGGACACAGACATGTTTAGACAACAGCTAAGACAACAGGACAACATGACAGAACTGCAATGAACAGGCTCATCACATGAAGCAGGTAAGTGATTTTAACTGTATGTGCCAGACAGAGGAAATTTGTATGTGGAGGAGAAGGGTTGTAGTAGACATCTCAGATGGGGATAGTCAGGCCTGAGAGGGTTTTGTACAAATGCATTAATCTAATGTCAGGTATGATGTGATGGACAGATTATGGAGCTGTACATTTTTAGATTAGAATAGATTCAACTTTATTGTCATTGAACAGTACAAGTACAGAACAACAAAATGCAGTTAGTGTCCAACCAGAAGTGCAAAAAAGAGCAGTGCAAAAAAGTTGTACAGAAATGTTGTGAAGGGCAGTGTGTCAATGTACAGGTGCTCCAGTGTATGGGCCTATAAATGAAGCACAGTGTACAAATGGCATGGTTAAGTAATGTGCAATAAGCAATGTACAGTGTATAGATGTGTAAATGGCATGGTTTGGTAATGTGCAATAAGCAATGTACAAAATGCAGATGTGCAGTTGGCAGTACAAACGGAATGCATTAGTGCAAGGGTCAAGGGAGGTGTCCAGGTGTAAATATGCAATAAGAAGTACAGACAGTATACATTGTGCAAATGGAAATAATGGCAATAATGATAAGGTAGCATTTGCAGAGCAGGAGGAAGCCTATCGTCAAGACGCAGAGTTCAGTAGGGTAACAGTAGCTGCAAAGATACTGTTCTTAAGTCAGCTGGAGGAGAATGAAGAGAACGGTACTGCTTGCCAGATGGCAGGGGGGCAAACAGATTGTGACTTGGGTGCGAGGGGTCCCTGATGATTCCGCGAGCTATCCGCAGACAGCATTTGTGCTGGAGGTCTTTGATGGCAGGGAGCTGGACACCAATGATGTGCTGGGCGTTTTCACCACCCGCTGCAGGGACTTCCGGTTGGCCGCAGAGCACCCGTTCTACCAAACTGTGGCACAGTTAATCAGGATGCTCTTGACTGTGCAGCGGTAAAAGTTTACCAGGATGTTTGTAGATAGGCAGGCTTCTTTAAATTCCTTATAAAGTACAGACGCTGCTGCGCCTTTTTTCCAGGCTTGAGGTGTTGAAGGACCAGGAGTGGTCCTCGTAGATGTGGACACCCAGGAATTTGAAGCTGGCCACACATTCCACCGTGGTCCCATCAATGAGGACTGGGGCATGGATGTAGCCTTTAGACTTCCTGTAATCCACAATCAGTTCTCTGGTCTTCTTGGTGTTGAGAGCCAGGTAGTTGTCTGCGCACCAAGCCACAAGGTACTTGACCTCCTCTCTGTAGGCTGACTCATCGCTGTTGCTGATCAGTCCAACCACCGTGGTGTCGTCCGCAAACTTGACGATGGTGTTGGAGCTGTGCAGAGGGACGCAGTCATGGGTGAAAAGAGAGTACAGGAGTGGGCTAAGCACACAGTCCAGTGGGAAACCAGTTTTCAGCGTCAGGGTGGAGGAGGTATGGTTGTCTATCCTAACAGACTGGGGTCTGTTGGTAAGAAAGTCCTGTTGCAGAGAGAGGGGCTGATCCCAAGGTCGTGAAGTAACTAGTCTAGAGAGGGTGACCGTGTTGAATGCCAAAATGAAGTCAATGAACAGTATCCTAACATATGAGTTGGTTTTGTCCAGATGGGGCAGGGAGTGGTGGAGATGGCGTCCTCAGTAGACCTATTGGGGTGATAGGCAAACTGGTGTGGGTCCAAAGTTGGAGGGCTTAAGATGAAAGACCAGTCTTTCGAAGCATTTCATTATCGTGGGGGTGAGTGCGAAAGGTCGGAATTCACTTAGGCTTGACGCAGTTGACAGCTTCGGCACTGGCACAATGGTTGTGGTCTTAAAGCACGTGGGGACAACCGTTTGGGACAGTGACAGGTGCCAGCTGCCCAGCACATGATCTAAGCACAAGCCCAGGAACACCATCAGGACCAGCTGCCTTCCGTGCATTCACCACGCTAAGTGCAGAAGACACCTCCGCGATGGACAGACTGGGGGGGACAACATCCGGGTTGAGATTCAATTTTGTGGCTGGTTCTTTGTTGTCTCTGTCGAAGCGGGCGTAGAAGGTGTTCAGCTCGTTCGTGAGGGAGACATCAGAGGCTGAGGGGGTACGGTGTTTAAGTCAGTAGTAGATGATGGCTTGAATGCCCTGCCACATGCATCGGGGGTCAGAGTTGTTATGGAAATGCTCCTCAATCCTCTGTTTATGGGCATGTTTGGCCATCTTGATGCCCCTTTTCAGGTCGGCCCTGGTGGTGTTGTAGGCCTCTGTATCTCCAGATCTGAAAGCAGCATTGCATGCCTTCAGCAGCAGTTGGAATTATTTTTTCATCCAAGGCTTCTGTTTAGGGAAGGTCTTTATTTGTTTATAGGTGGTGACATTGTTGGTGCAGGTGTTGATGTATTCCAAGACAGATGATCTTTCAATGTCTATATGGGAGTCAGTGGTAGCCTGAGTGGCAAACAAACTCCAGTCTGTGTGTTGAAACTGGTGCTGTAGTGATGAATCCGACCCAGGCCACCCTTTGAATGTCCTCACTGTGTAGGCTTGATAATGGGTAAATACTTAGCATGACCAGTGAAAGGTGATCAGACTGACCCGAGTGAGGAAGTGGAGTGGCTTTGTAAGCCCCCGGAATGTTGGTGTACACGTGGTCAAGTGTATTGTCTCCTCTTGTGGGGCAGGATACATTTTGATGGAATTTGGGAAAAACTTTTTCAAGCTTGAGTGGTTGAAATCCCCAGCAACAAATATAGTGGCATCTGGATGTGATGTTTGTTGTTTGCTAATGGCAGATTCTAGTTCTTTCATCGATAGCTTAGCATTAGCATCAGGTGGAATGTAGGCTGCAGTAACAACAATAGACAAACTCCTGAGGCAGGTAAAATGGTCTGCAGTTGTTCATAAAATATTCCAGATTGGTAGAACAGTGACTCCCGATGAGATTAGTGTTGGTACACCACATTTTATTCATGTAGATGCACAGACCACCTCCTGTCGTCTTGGAGGTCCTCAAGGCTGATGGCATTATCCGAAGTACTATTAATAAGACACGTTTCCGTGAATATCATGACGTTGCCGTCCTTAATCCTTCTCTGTGAGATGATTCTTAGTCGTACTTCATCCATTTTGTTGGCCGTGATCCGTTTCCATTTTATTGTCCTTTGTTCTAACTTTTGTGAAAAACAATAAAGAAAAATAATAAAGGATCACCTTGCTTATGAGGCTTTATTATTCCTTAAATAGAATGTAAATATGTGCAATGGACACGTCTTTCTGACTAATAGCACTGTATGGCATTGCTGTGATAGTGACCATTGTGATTTATCTTTACCATACACATATAGTCCCATCAGATGCAGACCTAACATGACATCTCAGTGCAAGCTTAATTAATCCTCCTCCGTCTTGGGTTTTCAAATCCACCTGTGTCACTATCTTGACATTTTGGCCTTTCAAGAGGTCATCTTTTATAGTAAAATAAAGATTCTGAAGACCATCAGCTACAAGAAAAATATTTAGAAACCTCTTTTGTGAGACACTATGTTATAATGTGAAATAAATAATGTCCAAATAAATTTAAAAGCAAAAAGAAAAAATCACAAAACAAATGTCCAAATGGTGTACGTGTATTTATTCTGTCATAAACTACTGCCAAGATCCACCACTAGATGGCAATCCTCACAAATGTTTGTAAAGAAAAGTTTTTCTTTATTCCAAAAACGATGTATACTAGGGCTGCACCGATCTGTTTTTTTAGGCAGATACCGAATACCAATTTTCAGCTGGCAAAATCATCCAGTACTGATACAGATACTTTTTATATCTCTATTATTCCTTAATTTAACATAAATTTTTAGTCCAGCTAAAACGTTGTTTTAAAGAGCACAACCTCATCTTTAATTTGACATCACATTCATGTAACTATGAAATATATATAGTTTTCTAAACGCATGCAATAAAAACTGTCCTCTTACTCGTCCTCCTTCAATTCCTTCGTTAATGCATTCGACATTTTCTACTACACAATTTGCCTAATAAACTAATAGACAAACCACATAGTAAGCTAGCTTCAGCAAGCAGTTTGGTTTGTTTCTATATAGCCTAACTGACATATGTAGAAACGAGAACCAACATCTAAGTTTGCATAAAACGAAACTGCCTCTTTTTGCGGTCTACAGATCTAATGGAATCATTAAAACGTAATCATAAGGCACACAAATCTCAAAACATTATACTTTGTATAGATTATTAGTGAAAGTTTGTGGCACATATTTCGGGAGATTCAGGACATCATGATGAAGTGCTAACGTCGTCAGCAAAGCACAACGTCACTTTCTCCAACCTTGGCTAGTTAGTGTAGAGTTCAAATTGCTTCCCCCCGAGTCCGAATCAGAGAATGTCCACACAGTCAAGCCTTTCCAAAGTAAACACCTTTATTTCAGATAATTATCCGGAGATCAGTCTCCGCTGTAAAGCAGAAACAGATCTGACTCTCTTTCACCTGGACCCAGCTTATGTAGAGCCCCTCCCACCCCTCAGTCATTGGATAGAATTTGTTGAGTGTGCTTCCTGAGTGGGCGTGTCCCTTCTTGCAGACTCCCTCCCTGTCCGTTGGGCCATCTGGTGACATCGGAGGCAGACGAAGCAGACAGTTGAAGTTGATTCATCTGCATTGAATCAACTAATAAAAGTTGATTCAATGCAGATGTTACGTGAAGGTACTGCATCCTTTGTGTCTGCACCTGAAGTGGAATGTGTGCTGAGTAAAGCAGTGCCAAGCACAGAGGGTATCTGTTCCTTTGTGTTGTAGGGTTTAGTTTATGGTGGTCATGTGTTTGAAATGGTCAGCAATAACTAAGACGCCTGTTAATGAGTTAAAGCCACTTGTGCATCTGTTCCCTTCTCGTGACCCCTTTGATGACCCTTTTATTACCCCTCTGATAAGCTAACTTATGACCCATTTAGGTTGGACCGGCCACCTGTGGTGTCCTGGTCCTCTGAGGGGAAGCTGGGGAGAAAATACTTCCTTTCAGTATAACCTAATAGATAATAGTTAACTAAGTGAACATGTGTGGTTAATAAAGAACTGTTGTGCATTGTCTTGACACACCCCTAGACTATAAGTATGGTACGTAACTTTGGAATTACCAGAGATGCTTCCCTGTCACTCTGGGTGATGGGGAACCAGACTCTCCTTGCAAGTGAATCTTCAATAAATTGTTCATTGTGCTAAAGACGTTTTCTTTCTTACCAGCCTAAATTACAATCCTAGACATAGTAAATTGCCATAATACAGCCTATTCACCCTTGATCTCTTGACTTCATGGCCCTACTCCTGGAATGTACTAATTACATTTTATCACCTCACAGGCTTGCTATCTCTTGCTATCTCTGAGTTTACCCCCACAGGCCCGGTTTGTTTATAATAGCACAAACTCTTTACTAAAATATACCCCAAAACCTCTGCCCCTCCTTAACAGTGGTTGGTGAAGGCCACTTACGCACGTCCTCGGCGCGCGAGGCTTCCATTTCCACCCCCCGTGAGGAAATGCGATAACCCAAAAAGGACGTGGATGGCTGTAAGAAAGAAAATGTTTCAAGTTTGACGTATAAATCATGCTCCATCAGTCTCTTCAAGACCCCGCGGACGGTGGTCACATGGGCAGCCCGAGTGGCAGAGTAAATCAAGATGTCATCGATATACACCACCACCCCCTGGCTCGGCATGCGCCGAAATATGTCGTCCACGAAGGATTGGAAGACCGACGGAGCATTAATCAAACCGTACCGCATTACCGAGATACTCATAATGTCCGGATGTGGTACTGAATGCCGTCTTCCACTCATCCCCCTCTCGGATACGGACTAAATTGTAAGCACTCCGCAAGTCTAACTTCGTAAAGAACCGGGCTCCATGCATTGATTCCATAAGCGGACCGATCAATGGCAACGGGTAGGTATACCTTACCGTAACCTCGTTCAGCTCTCTGTAATCAATGAAAAAAACTTTACAAAGAAAAAACTGGAGGAGGCGGGTGATGTGGAAGACCGAATGTATCCCTGCCGCAATGCCTCGGTGATATACTCTGACATTACCTCCGTCTCCGTGCGAGACGGGATATATTCAGCTTTTGGGTAATGCACAACCAGCACGCAGCTCTATCGCGCAATCCCCAGACCTATGTGGGGGTAATTTACTGGCCTGCGTCTTACTAAAGACGCGTGCAAGGTCTCGATATTCTGGGGGAATGCGCACAGTGCAAACAGTGGACGGACTTTCCACCGTTGTACTACAAATAGACGCCCCAATGCACTTCCCCTGACACCCATGGGACCATCCCGTGAGAACCCGCCGTGACCATGAAAACGAGGGATCATGCAGTGCCAACCACGTAATTCGGAGCCGAAATAACGTAAAAGGAAATATCCTCTGTATGATGGCCACACTGCATGCGTAACGGAATGGTGACTTGTGTCACTGCTCCCATGCCTAACGGCTGTTGGTCGATGGACCGGATAGGGATGGGAGGAGAGACAGCCCTTAGTGGTATGTGGAATCGTTCGGCAAAGGCGGAATCAATGTAATTACCCGGTGCCCCGGAATCTACTAAGGCTAGGCACGGATTACGAATGGGGATGTGCGGGAACGAAACGGGTATTTGAAGGTGGTCAACGGATGGTTCCCACGGTATACGATGTCGCGTTACCTGACGGCAGGTATGGGTGCCGACGAACAGGAGATAATCGTCCAGCTCTGGTCCAGACCTTCTCCACACTGCGTTTGCCCACGCAAGAGCCTTCCCGGCGAGGCAGGAGATTAACGCCGAAACCCGCTCCTGGCTGGACGGAGGGTACGGCCTGCTGCTGAAGACGAGGTCCAGTTGTAGCAGAAATCCCTGGCAATCCGAAGGACGACCCGTATATTCCTGTGGGAGGGTGATGGGCATGCCGCCTGTAGGTGTTGGAGCAGGAGCAGGTGGAGCCGGAGACACGGGAAGGCGGTGGAGGATTTCAGTGACCGCGTCCCGTAGGTGACCGAGCATAGCGTCGTAATCGGAAAGACGCTGCTCAATAGCAGCTGACGCTGGAGCTGGTGAGGCGTTCCCCGCTTGGTCCATAGTATAGGTCCGTGATTCTGTAATACTTGGCGTGAGAAGAAGGACCAAGGCGCAGGGAAACCGTCGACAGCCGTTTATTTAGGCACAAAATGTTCAGGAGGGTTAAGCAAAGCCAACGGTCGTGCAACTTGCACAAGGAAATTATAACCAGCCTCTAGGGCCTGGGGCTACAAAGACAGAAACTGGTACAACACGTACCAGTTGACACGCAGACAAGTAACAATCACGGACACAGAGACTAGAAACACAAGGGCTTAAGTACTGAGTTAACAGGTAGTACCTGTAAAGAATCAGGGAAGGATGCGTTCACAGGACATGGGGAAAACAGGACACAACACACACGATGGCAACTAAAAGGCCGGCGACGTCGAACGCCGGAAGGCTACGCGAACAGGGGAGGTCCCGTCCTGTGACGGTACCGTGACACCATGTAATCAACCTGTGTCAGAAAATTGCTAAAATCTAAATGAAATATCCAACTGCTGTAAAAGTTAAATCCAACTCCCCTCTCCTCTTGGGTTTCATCATGTCCAGTCAAATGACTCCTGGCTGTTGTAGTCATCAATGCAGGAGTCTTGTAGTTCTTCTGTGTGCCTTCCTCCATTCCTCTAATCTCTCCTTGTTTGTGGTGTTGGAAATGATCAGAGTCCAATTGTCCTATTCTGACCCCAAGTCTTTCAGTGGTCCGGGCGTGGTTTGGACCTGGAATGATCTGGGCCCCCTTTTGCGGTAGCCCTTCAGTATGTCCATCAGGTTTGCAGGGTTCAGGACTCCTTTATGAGAGATTAGGATGGAAACTGTGGAATTCGATATTAAAGATGTTAGGCGTTGGACTGGAATCATGTCTTTGGGGAGTAGACTCCTAAGGAGTAAGGCGCAGGGTTAATAGGTTACTTGGGACATTCCATAAGAAGGGGGGGTCAGGAAGTTAGTAGAATAAGACAATGGACACTTTGTGCATGGAAACCTTAGATTAACTTCTAGCTTGACCCCCACCCACGGATACTGATAAGGGAACCCAAGTGAGGAGAAGCAGACACGTGTTGAGTTTAAATCTGCTTCCCCCGGGTCCGAATCAGAGAATGTCCACGCGGTCCAAGTCTTTCCAAACTAAACACCTTTATTACAGATAGCTATCTGGAGATCGTTCTCCACAGTACAGTAGACAAGATCTGAATTACTTTCACCTGGACACAGTTTATATACAGCCCCTCCCACCCCTCAGTCATTGGATAGAATCTGTTGAGTGGGCTTCCTGGGTGGGCGTGTCCCATCTTGCAGACCCCATCTCTGATCGTGGGGCCATCTGGTGACCTTGGAGGCAGACGAAGAAGACAGTTGAAGGGGGGGTGCTGGCGCCAGGAAGTCTGCCCGGAGATATCACCTAAATTGTGTTCACACTTCCCCTCCTGTGTTCCCTGTCCCCATCAGGGTCAGTGTGATAAGCCAATAGACAATAAACCAGGTCCCCCTATTCCCCTTGATCTCTTGCCCTATGGTCCTACTCCTGGAATGTACTAATTAACATTTTAACACCCCAGCCTGGTTCAGCTTCACTGGCCCTGTTTGTTTCTAACAGCACACCACACATAACTAATCTTAACTAAAATATCCCACAGTTACCACAATTATACAAGGACAAAAATTAGACACAGTTATTTCGGAGGCTGCCGCCAACCAGGACTTTAATTAACCCACTTAGTTTGGAGATTTCACCCTCTGGGCCTTTCACCTTATTAGTTCAGTGTTTTTATTTTCTCCTGGTTTTTCACAATTTAGTTTGGAGTATTTACTCTCCTGGTATTTCACCATAATAAATAGTTTGGAGGTCCTCAATTCTCCGGGCTGCCTAAGCCCAGCAATCCACAGAGACGCCGCTCTGTAGACTTCCTCGCTTCCGTCGAAACAAGGTAGGATATGCTACTTCTAGGATATAAAGTTTGGAGGTCCTCAATTCTCCGGGCCTTTTTAGCCCTGCTCCCTATAGAGACGCCGCTTTATAAGGTCCTTGTTTCCGTCGAAACAAGGTAGGATTTGCCACTTCAAGGATCTAAAGTTTTGGAATATCTTAAAATATTGAAGCCAAAATTAGTTCGGAGGTTAGTCCTCGCGGGCCTCTAACCCCTAGTTTGTACGGAGACGCCACTCCATCCAGGCCGTTAGTTTGGAAATCTTAATTTACACTCTTTGTACTTTTCACAAACGATCTTCAAAATTTGGCTATGGCCAATACGCAGAGTTGTTTTTTAAAATAGGTTCTGCTCACCTTAATAACTTGCCAGGCTGAAAATCGTTCGGAATTTCCGGAGGCTCTGGTTAAATCAATTGGCTCGTCTCCGATCCCCGGACGTGCATCCAAGTTGTAGAATTCAAACTACTTCCCTCGAGTCCTGAATCAGAGAATGTCCACACGGTCAACTATTTCCAAAGTAAACACCTTTTATTACAGATATATCTGGAGATCGTTCCCCAAAATACAGCTAGGAAGATCTGAAGGTCCGTTCACCTCGGACACATTTTATGTAGCCTATCCCCCCCCTCAGCCTACCCCCTCAACTGTCTTCTTCGTCGGCCTCCGAGATCATCTAAATTGCAGAGCGCGCTTCCTGGGTGGGCGTGTCCCATCTTGCAGACCCCATCTCTGATCGTGGGGCCATCTGGTGACCTTGGAGGCAGACGAAGAAGACAGTTGAAGGGGGGGTGCTGGCGCCAGGAGGTCTGCCCGGAGATATCACCTAAATTGTGTTTACACTTCCCCTCCTGTGTTCCCTGTCCGCATCAGGGTCAGTGTGATAAGCCAACAGACAATAAACCAGGTCCCCCTATTCCCCTTGATCTCTTGCCGTATGGTCCTACTCCTGGAATGTACTAATTAACATTTTATCACCCCATCCGGCAAGGTCTGTTTCTAACAGCCCCCCCCCCACACATCACATCTGAACTAAAATATTCCACAAATCCCCCTTTTGATCTCGTCTCTGAGATCAATCCATTTCGTCCTCTGACATCGGGGGAGCCAAAACCAACAGAGGCATCAATATAGGCGGGAGACCCCAGTGACAGGTCGAAGAGAGAGGCGCTACGCCTCCCGCGCAACACAAGCCGCCTCCTGCGGTGGGTCAGTGTGCTAGTGGACTCTGCGTCAGGGCGTCGCAATATGTCCCCCACCAGTACCAAAGGGGCACCCAGCCGTACCATTGCGCAACTGCCCGAGACCCTGCCGGAAATACGGTATACTAATAAATTATTACCACACAGATAGTACAACCCCACTCGAGCCCACCGTCCAAAGGATCCGACCCTTGTCGTGGGTGGTGTTACACCATGCCCTCGGGATGGCCCCATATGATTGAGTCACTGGTTTTACACGGGTGACATTGAAACAATGGAAACCATACTTAGGGCGGAACGGGGTGAAAGGGCCGGGTCGGGTGGAATTGTGAACTGGGGGAAAGAGCGCCGCTAAGGTGGAACAAGTGGGTGGCGACGCCATTTCCGTCAGGGCGAGCATACAGTTGAAACCCCACTGGTCCTCTGGATACAGGGGTGCGGGTTCTGTGAATAACTGGGGTCTAGCCGAGGCACACGCCACGCAGCCTCCTAGGTGTTGTTCTTTAGCATTATTAGCCAACCAATCTAGCCAGAGGTTAGAGTCTGCGTAACCCGTAGCGCGTGATATAATTGTAAGGGGGGTCATACTTGAGTAGTCGGTAACGACCACAGTACTGTTTGCGGGCTGGTGCTGCTGGCCCGGTTGGGGACTGCCGGCAGCGGTCCAACTCACCACCACCAGACCCATCTGGTCTGTCCCTGACTGATCGGCCCCGATAATAAACGCCAGAGTCTGTGGGTGACCTAGGTAGAGTTTGGACTCGCACACCCCCCCCATAGTTACTGGAGGGCGTGGCAACCCGCCGATGGACAGCGTGATGGGATTGCCTGTTGCACTGTAATCACGTTGTAGTGTGATTTTGTCCCACCCGCCCCTTTGTGACTCGGGTCTCCAGGTGCCTGTGAAGTCAAACACATCCTCCCACCCTGAGCACCACCCCCTTCCCGGACCGCCCCCTGTTCAAAAAGATTGTGCGGTATAAGACCTACAAGCATATAAATCATATTCCCTGTATGCAGTGTCCTCCCCCTCACAGTTCAGCACATCACATCGGTCAAAAGAGAATGATGTGGTGGAGTTAGGGGGGTGGTACAGCTGGATTTTCCCCATGTCTCTGTCTCGTTCTGGGCAGGTGATCTCCTCTCCGCTACTGCTGGGCAGAAGGGCCAGGAGACTCCATAGGTGGATCCACTTCATCCTGGTTCAGCGTCGGTTGAGTCGAGTCGTTCAGGAGGTCCCCCAGGGTCCGCTCGGGTGGCACTGCAGCGGTGCACTGGGACCAGTGGTACCACGTCTTGCCTTTCCCTCGTAGTCACACCCCGTGAGACGTCCGTTCCACCACCAGTGACAGAGATTTCTCAGTGTCTGCGCTGGTCCGACGTGACCCGGGCCATGGGCCTCCTGGATCGACATCTGTCTTAGTCTGGGTGGTAGGGCCAGACGACCGTCTGGTCCCCACCAGAGCCCCTCGACATGGGTGGCACCTCTCTCCAACCACACCAACTTTTCCTGTGGGGAGGCTGCCTCCTGTTCAAACTGAACATATTCTTTAGATAATGGGCCGGTCATTTCGGGCAATGCTCGAACCACCAGCGCCTGTCCAACCTGATACCCCCCGGCCCTTTTTGCCGCCTGATCGGCTGCATCATTTCCCTTGGCCACCATGGTGCCCAACACATCGTGTTCCTTACATTTCAACACTGCCACCTTCTGTGGTTTCAAGATTGCCACTGCCAATGCCCTCATCTCTGGTTATGTTTAATAGGTTGGTTCCCTGCTGTCAGATACCCTGCCCGTTCCCACTGCGGTATCTCGACATGTATTGCTCCCACTGTGTATGCTGAGTCTGTGTAAATGTTCACCACTTTCCCTTCTGCTCTCTCTAGCGCGGTTAGCACCGTAACAACCTCTGCCCTCTGTGCTGACAGGCGCCCTACCAGTGCCTCGGCTGTCACTGTAATGAATCGAGACCCTTCTCTTCTTATCACTGCAAACCCTGCTTTCAATTCCCCCGTTGACTCCTCCCTGAAACAGCAGCCGTCTGTGAACCAGTCTTCTCCGTCCACTATTGGCTCGTTTTCTAAGTCAGGTCGAAGTTTGCTTTCTGACTGAACAATCAGTTCACACTGGTGTGGCTCTCCGCCCCCATCCTGTCTGCCATGTTGATCCCATCACGAGGTGAACCCCCCTCGAGACTCATAAGGCCACCCCCTATCAAAATATGGTTGATCCCATGATGGTGGGACCTCAGGTCCCGGTGGAGCAGGTGGGGGAGGGGACACTACCAATTGTTTGGCTGGTTCTGTTTTCTTTTTCTCAGTGGCCTCTAGTTTAGCCTTACCGAGCTGTAATCTAAGTAACTGTGCCTATAAGGTTTCCAATTCTGCGTCTGCATTTGCTTTTACCCCATCCGGCAAGGTCTGTTTCTAACAGCCCCCCCCCACACACCTAATCTTAACTAAAATATTCCACACTCTCATCGAGGCCAGTATTGAACAGTCGGTAATCGTGAGTTGCTGGCGGTAAAGAAAGCCCTGGAACAGTGGCGCCAGTGGTTAGAGGGTTCTAAACATCTGTCCAGAAATAAATGATTCTGACGACTTTGTTCAATTCGAAAACAATCAAGGTATTTAATAACTGAGTATAATGTCCAAATCGAACGTGCACGGCTCTTTTTTTCGGCTGGGAACAGCTGGGAAAGAGAGCGCTCTGTTCAGATACATTTAAATTTATAGGTTCTCCTTAAGGGAGCCTATTGGTCATATCTTCTTGTACGTCTTCACGTTGCGTGGTGTGCGTAGTGTTCTGATTGGCTGGACTTGATACCTTGGCCACCAGGTGTCCTCACTCTGATTTCTGTTGTTCTGACTCTCTCATCTCTTCCTCCCATGCCTAAGGAGTTTCCTGTTATCATTATTGTCCAACCTTAAGACATGTTTTCCACATAAATGTGACACATTTATACTTGTTTCGTTCTTATATTTGAGCAGCTTCATTTGACTATTACTAATACATCCATGATTCAGTTTCACATTTTTAAGGCACAAGCATACAATTATACAATTTGGTATTTTCAGCTTATTATGACGTGTTGATCCATTATTTTAACCACACAGCATGAACCGTATTTATTTCCCTTACAAATCCCCCTTTTCACACCTAATAAGGTGTGAATTGATAGGAAAAAGGATCTAACACTTGTCGTCATCTTCCGATTCCAAAGAAACGGTTCCGTCGTGCTGTAACAAAGGCAGCTGATAAGCAGGGGGAGGGTCTTTGGACAAGGCGGTTGTGATGAGCCTGACAGAAAGAGCACGGATACAGGGGATACAACAACAACCGCAAGTGACAAGTATGGAAACAAATATGGATATTGAAATACAGACGGACAAAACAAGATCCCGGTACCAACCAAATGTATTGCTGAGCCAATCGTTGAGTCCCCCATCTATACCCGAGGCAGCATGCATCTCGTCGGATAGTGCTCTCAGTTGACTTAAGGCACGGGTCACAGAACCATCAGGAGCAGTATTATTAGGGATGATAGTACAGCACCTGTCCCCGAACATTGCACACACACTCCCTTTTTCGGCCAACAGCATATCTAGGGCCATGCGGTTTTGCACTGCCATAAGAGATGTGGGGCCCAGTTGTTCAGCCAGACCTTCGATTCCGTCTCGTGTGAGGTTAGCTTGACGCAGGACATTATAATGAACATAATTTTTAGGGGTGACAGGAAATAGTGCAGAGATAATGGGCAGATTTTCGAACCCCGCAGCTATCTGGTTTGTAGTTTGTACTCATTAGGCACTCCCCGGGGTATCCCTATGGCGTCTATATACGTTGGGGAGCCTACGGATAAATCAAAAGGGTTAGCACCTCGTTTTGTGAGAACATGCCTACGACGTCGTCTGGTAAGGGCAGCAGAACTCCTTGGGTGGGCAGAAACCAGGCGGTTTCACCGATCAGTGTGAGGGACGCACAGCGACCTTTAGCTGTATCTAGGACGTGAACTAGAAGGTTGCGGCTGCCACAGTACCAGTACAGGCCGCTACGGGCCCACCGACCTATCACTTTCCCTGAAAGCGTGATGTCACACCAGGACGCATTGATATAGCCCACGGCAGTACCATTACCGGTGAAGTTGTAACACGTATAATCGTTTCGTGCAACCGGAGTAAACGCTCCCCCTGTCTTAGTGGCATTGCTAGCGGGATGATAAACTGAGGCCAATGTGATACAATTACTCGGGGTGGCCTGGCGGGTCAGGGCTTTCATACAAGCATAGCCTGTAGGGTCAGTGTCTGGATATATAGGGGCAGGTTCTGTTAGTAGGCGAGGCCGCGCTGCAGCGCAGGCTACACACGTAGAGTTTACTTGGTGGTCACAGGCTTGCTGACTGACCCAGTTGTACCACATGTTTTCTCTCCCAAAGCCTGTTCGAAGGGGAGTGGCACGGGTAAGCGACCCCTGCTGATACAAGTCCTTCCACTGTGGGTGCGATTCCCTGTTCCTGTTCAGGAGAGATGCGATATTGGGAGCAATAGACAGGTTTAGTGCAGGTGTCTAAAAGTTGCCTAGTGATTGGAGGTGTGTCCAACAGTCCCACATCAAAAGAGGAGGTGGTCCACAGTCTGGGGTCCACCTGGGCCAGGCATGAAGCAGTGTCCGGGTGGTCAGTGCAAGGGAGGCCATGATGTCTGGGAAGTGGTAAGTGTTCGGGGAGAACCAGGTCAACAGTTTTGGTAGATGAATGCGTGATACGCCACATGCGTCCTTCCTTTGCTTCTCCAAATGAGGGTTGTCGGTGGGCAGCCACGTGAGGCCGAGTGCGCGTTCATCATGGGGCCAAGGCTTCTTGCTTCCTGTCCGTGGCCTACAGCGAGGGTGACATGTGGGGCAGAGTGTGCTTCGAGGAGAAACCAGTTCCGTAGCCAAGGGCCCAGAACGACATGGGCAGCCACGCCCTCCGGTCCGCAATACAGATATTTACAGGTAAGCTTGGGTTTGAGATGATCCGTGTTCTCATCCCAATCGTCTGTGTACGGCGTGTCGGAATCATGAGTCACATTCAGGGTGCAGTGGACGTAGTCCAACGGGGTTCTGTAGGGAAATAGTGTGTAGAAGAGCGGTTTGAATGTGTTGAAAGCATACTGCACGAATAGAGTACAAGGTCCAGTAGAGAGGCACCTGAGCCAAAACACCTCATCATCTGTGGCGAGGGCGGGTGAGGGCATAAGGGCAAGAACCCGGACGGGGTTGCTGGGATTAGTGGATGGTAGGGTAGTGGTGACGTGGACACCGGAGTTGTCCAAATAGATTAGCAGGTTCATCTTACACATCAGGTCTCGACCCAACAGGTTGACGGGGAACTCTGGATGGTAGAGGAAAGAATGGCGTAAGGTAACAGGGCCGTGTACGACCAATAAGGGATCTGTTAAGGGTTGATATTCAGGCCGGCCCGACACGCCCACCACAGAGATGGTGTGGCCCGAAAGTGGTGCTTGAGTTCGGATGCAGGAATAAGTGGCCCCTGTGTCTGCCAACATGACAGTAGGCACGTGGTTGATCGTCACAGAGATCAGTAGGTCTGCATCCGACTTTATAGGGACGTGTCAGTATTGCTCCTGGTCCCAGGACTGGAAAGCCTGATTGGCCTGCTGCATGGGCTGTTGGGGTGGCTGTTGGAGCCCCCAAGGACCCTCCCGTTACTGGCATGTGTGAAATCTGAAATGTTTCTTCATTGATGATTTAGCTTAATATTGTACTCTTGTACTATTGACAGTGTGAAAGATGTAATGATATTTTAGTTATGGGTAAGTTTAATATTATACGGATAAAGTAGACATTATAGGTCCATGGCCACGAGATTGAGGCGAGTACACTGTGCTCAGTAAAACACGCTATCTGACACAGAGCTTAAACACGCACGCACATACTGATACTGATTGTGAGCCCAGGAGTGAGAGGAGCAGAACCAGCCAAAACATCGCACTCAAGGTCGCCAGATGGCCCACTCCTAGACAACCAAGAGCCACACACAACAGAGCACACATACACCTGAGTCATGTTTAGTGAGGTCTTCTGTAAGAAACAGGGTGGGGGGAAACTGTCCATATAAACAAGGTCCGCTGCGTTCGGACCTCAGATCTTTTTCTTTTTGCTCTTGCTTAGAGGGTGAAATCTGATCTCCGGGTATATATATCTGTATTAATAAAGACGATCGCTTTTTGAAAGACTTTTATAGTGTGATCATTCTCTGATTCGGACTCGGGGAAGTCACCCGACTTCTACACATGCTCATGGCTTGGATTGCTGTTTTCACAAAAGGATTCGTAGATTTTCAGTTTGTCCCATTCATAGGTGAATAAGGAGGAGGGGGTGTGGGAGGAGGGTGTGTAGCGGGGGCGCTAGGATCACACTGTCCTGTGGCTGCCTTATCTATTAGCGCCTTCTGGGTCATATTGTTCACTGCTTCAGTGAGCAACATAGCTATCATAGCATCTGCTTCTCGTTCTTCCTCTTCTCGCGCGATTCTGATGGCTTTGGCTGGTTTAGTAACATGCCAACCCTTCTTTTTCCTCTCTTCCATTTCTGCTTCTTCTCCTTCTACTGTTCGCTTCCTTACGTTTTTCTTAAATCTTTTCACTTCTGCTATGTTCAGGGCGTCTCCACTAAACCATCCTTTCTCTAACCATCTATTTAGCCAATCTGACGGGTTTATGGTGAATGAACGAGGTGGTTGGATTGAGTAGTGAGATGGATTTTCTGGTCGCCGGTCATGCATACTGTTGTTGGGGGAGGTGAGCTGTTAACACTGTGGTTAAGATAAAGTGTTTGTTCCATGTCCAGACTGCCCCTGCAGCTGTACTATATTTTTTCCCGTTACAAAGGCCATGGTTGTGAGACAATCAGTGGTTTGGCGTTTCTGGCAAGAGCTAAAATAGGTTAATGGAGAGGTACATATGCACACACAGATTGCTGTTAAATGTTGTGTTTTTCAGTAATGGGTTTCCCTGTGCACGAGGGATCCAATGTTTTTTAAGGTAATATGTGTATTTGGTCACGTTTACGTGTTGGCGGTTCGACTGCCTAATGTTTTTAGTGGTTCTGTTCGCTGACATGCGTACAGCTGCCCGGGAGTGATCTTGGGTGCTTTTGCAAGGGGGATTTTCTATTTAGTTTGTTCACTTGGGGTCCTCTTATCCAACACACGCCATTTCGGCGGTCATGTTTTCTCTCCTTCTCTGGAGAGGACCAGTAGTGGAATCCTGGTTCCACTGGGGGCGTAGTTTTGGCGTTGCGCATGCCCATAGGGTGTAGCGTTCATGATAACTCTGTGTCCTGGGGGACTGGACGGACTTTGAAATACTCTGTCGATTCACGTTTCCCATAGATACGTGGCCGGCTTCACTTTTGGTTTTCTGTTTATTTTCTTTTTGGGCTCCTCCTGGTATTATCTCTTAGATGTTGGCACAACTAGCGAGATAAATAGGGGGGAAGTTGGGGATTTTAAATATTTAGGGTAGTATAAGAGGTGAACTTAGAGATCAAAGTTAAACAAATAGGTACACAGAAAATTATGACACTGATATTTTTATGTCCCACACTCATTGTAATTGGTTAAACTTGTTTTTGGGGATGGTTAAAATGATGAGAAGTCTAACATGCTAATTTCAGAGTAAAAGGTAACTTACAATTTTGTTTTGGCCCAGCTAAATAAGACCTGAGTTGTTTGGAAGACTGGAAGCTGTGGGAGTGTGGTATATGTTGAATTATCACAAGTGGATGGTTCTGTTCTGGTGATCAAGTTTTAGAGGTGTTAACTGAATGTTAAACTGTAAGAAAGTCTTACAGACCCTGAAGTTAGGACCCCTGGGGAGAGTTCTGTAGATTAGGTTGGGGGGAGTTAATTTGTTAGTTTGGAATTCCTTAGGACAGATACTAGTGACAAGATCTAAATGGTAAATTCCCAGTTTAAGCCATGAAGAATGGATAGATATAAGATGGGGGTTTAAAAACATTTTGTAATACAAAGCTTTACATTTAGGAAGAGAATGCGTTGTGCGAGTTCCATCCTAATCTCTCATAAAGGAGTCCTGAATCCTGCAACCCTGATAGACTGGAAGGAGTGCGTTTGGTGCCACCCATCTTAGGTTGTATTTCCATACATCTTCTTTGTTGAGTTTGCATCCTGCAGACATCCATTCCCATACTTCATATTTTGGTGCATTGTTCTGCATTTCCTTGATGTGTTGCAGAGTGTCCAATGTACATCTTCTCGAGTCTGGGTGATAGTGGTGTCCGTTTGGCAGCCGTCTTTGCAGCTCTATCAGCCAGATCATTACCTTTGTTTTCTTCTGAAAGAATCTTTCCATGTGCTTTAGTTTTCATGATTGCAACTTGAATAGGTAACTGGAGAGCTTCCAGTAGAGCCATTACTTCTGGTCCATTTTTCACGGGAGCCCCCAGCGATGTGATGAATCCTCTGTGCTTCCAGATTTTTCCAAAATCTGAACAAGTGGTGATACCAGTGTCACTGCAATGTAGGTTGCTTGCATAGCTCTCAGACAAGGACCCCAGCCTAGAGCCACAACATCCAATTTCTTAGAGTAGTAGCCCACAGGCTTTTGGCAATTTCCATGGTCTTGTGTCAGAACCGACGTCATGTAGCCATTTCTTTCAGCCACAAATAGGGTGTATGGTTGTCCTGAGTCAGGAATGCCCAAAGCAGACACTGATGACAGCGCCATCTTGAGTTTGACAAAAGCATCTTTCTGTTGTTCTGTGAGCTGAACAGGGTCTCTAGAGTCAGGGTCTCCTTTTAGGAGGTCATTAAGGGGTTGTGTTATTTCAGCAAACAAATCCAACCAACATCTGTTGTAGTTACACAGGCCCATGAAAGATCTTACTACTTTAATGGTTGTGGGTTTCTTTGCAGCTTGGATGGCCGCATTGCTACTTTGTGTCATTTCCCCTTTCCCTTGCGAGACCAACTGACCTAGATAAGTGACCTGTGGCTGCATGATTTGTGCTTTGTCATGGCTGGCCTTGTTACCTTTTGCATTTAGATGGTCCAGCAGTGTTTGGAGGTCCCGTGCATGCGTCATCTCATCTTCAGATGCCAGTAGGATGTCGTCGACATATTGTATGACAACTGAGGACATTGGAGGTATGTTTTGTGGGTGCTTCCGCAACGCCTGAAGGTATATGGAGGGCCTATTGCGTAGACCCTGTGGTAGGCATGTCCATTGATACTGCTGACCGTCAACAGTAAAGGCTAGCCATGGTCTGACATCAGGATCTAGTGGTACTGACCAAAAGCCGTTAGCCATTTCAATCACTGAAAAAAACGAATGTTCTGGTGACAGTGCGGTGAAAATAGTAGATGTGTCGGCCACCAGTGGGGTAAGTTTGGAGATGGTTTCATTTGCATTCCTGTAGTCTACTGTCACCCGCCATGCACCTGTTGGTTTCTTCACTGGCCACACTGGGCTGTTCAATGCAGAATGCGTCTTCTCTACAACACCTATCTTATGTAAATCTCCAATTACTACTTTAGTTGCAGCCATGGCTTCTTTACTAATGGGATATTGTTTAGTGCACGGTGGTGCTTCACCTTTTAGAGGCACAGGGTCCATATCCAATTTACCACACTAATTCTTTGTGGTGGTCCATATAGGATGGTCTTTCAACTTTGTTGTTTGCCATATCACTTTCTAATTTGCCATATCACCTTTCCTTCGTTGATGTTCAATGGGGAGTCCAGTCTCATAATAACATTGAGGCCCAAAATAGGCTGATAGAACGGACCCATCCATATTTCTGCATCAATTGTCATTAAACCAATAGAAAATTATAATGGTTCAGTCTGTTGTATGTCTGTTTCCCCTCCCCCTTCACCCGTAGCTCTCATCTTCTGGCCGTTGTACACAGGATGTATATGTTTTGCATATGATGTGGGTATCACAGTAACTTCAGCTCCTGTGTCTACCAAAAAATCTATTGTGTAATTGTTCACCAGCATATTCACATATATCCCGTCAGTCTTCATGTGTACTCCAGCAGAGATTGGTCGTAAGAGGGGGTCTGTTAGTTTCCCTCCGCCGCTTCCAGCAGCCTTTGCTGTTGCGCAGGAGAGAGTTTCTTGAATTTTTGCATTAGCATTGTGTCGTTCGAATTGTTGTCCTTTTTCCTGGTTGCTGTTCGAACCTGTGTTGTCCATTTGGTTCAGTTTTTGACATTCTTGCTTCCAATGACCAGGGGTTCCATAGTAGTGACATGCTTTTGGTCACTGTTTTAATCGGGTTTTAAATGTTGGTTGTACCTACCTCAGCCTGTAGACAGGTGATTTAGTGACATTGTGTTGATTCATGTCTCTATCCAGTCATGCAAGAGCATCAGTTGTTTCTCCATATGTAGCTTTATCCCAATGCTTAGTAGTAGCAACATCTGTTTTTCTCAACTCATCATATATGGATTGCATCAATTGATGTTTATGAATATTGTCCTTAGTGATGTAAGGAAAAATACTTTCATTCTGTGTGTGTTGAAATGATGAATCGGTGTGTCATAATAAGCTATAATCACAATCGTACAATTGTATGCTTGTGCCTTAAGAATGTATAGCCATATCATGAATGCATTATTAACAGCCAAATGAAACTGCTTAAAGCATGAACAAAACAAGTAATGATATGTGGGGTAATAAAGCAGA